>VZRM01000197.1:878092-888603 GCA_013397955.1 Grantiella picta | reverse complement strand
CTGCGCCTCCTTCCATATTGTTCAGTTAACTTCGGTTCGTTATTGGTTACGATTATTAATACCCTCCCCTCTAAAAAATTCATTTGTTCCCAGTTATATGTCCCCGCCCCTTTGCTGTACGTTTATTCACTAAAGTCTCATGCTCCTCCCCGTTCTCCCTCTCCTTAAAAAGCCCCTGTCACGGCTGAGTCCGTGGGTGCTCTCCCTTGATATCTCTCCCGCCCGGATCCCCGCACCTCTTTCAATAAAGAGATCACAAGGGAGACCCCCTCCCGCAACCCTATGCCTCTTGGACTGTTTCTACTGCGCCGTGCCAGCGTCTCTCCAAGGGCTGTGCCCCCTCAGCGCGAGACACCCACGCCAGCCTTGGAGGTGCCAGCCAGCGGCCAGACATCAGCAGCTGCACCTTGGGGCTCTCCAGCCGGCGCCTTCGGCTGAGAGCTGCCCGGATCCCAGTCAGACGGCAACAGCCCATCCCCTGTATCCCATCCCCCTTTGCCGTCCCTGAACCCTCACCCGAAGATCCTAATAAATTCCCTGGAAGGCCACAGACTGCGTCCGTACATTTCTTCATCCCACCTCGGTTCCTGCTGAGCTTCTCAATTTGAAACAAAATGAAAAGGTGTAACCTTCCACATATGCCTAACTTACAGTGTTGTGAAACACCATCTGTCTCTGACATGAAACCCTATATATGGAGCTAACTGCAAAGAAGTGTCATATGAATATTTTGTGATGTTAACATTACAAGGGGGGTCATGCACAGCTTTAAGCCAGGTCTTAAGAGAATTTTAGATTGTGATTTTATTTAGTAAAATTATAGTGGGAAAGCTCTGTAATAAAGGGATTATTTTGTTGTTTACTGTCTTTGGTGTGTCCTTTTTCTCTTCATAACTTGCTAAAGTCTAACAGCAACGTTAAAGTGGCAGTAAGTTATAAACTAATACTACATTACTGGACAAATCATGGGTTGGCTGTGTGGTGTAAACACAGTTACACATTGCCTTCATCTATTCTGAATACTTCCAGGTATATAAATATATTATTTATTTTTAAAGTTTTATAAGGGAGAACAAATATTTTGTATTGCCAGATAATAGTTTTCATCCCTTTCTGAGAAATATACAGAGGTATTCCGTACCTATAGTCCCCATCCTGAAATAGTTCCTCATGGTGTGTTTGCTGGAAGGGATATTAAGGGCACTAAGCAGAGCAGTTAATAGTGTTCAAGAGAAAGGAACAAAAACGGTCTTCAGAGACCCTTTCTTCCAAAAAAAAAAAAAAGGGAAAATCTCGAGCTTTCATGAATAAGAATTTTTTCTTCAGTTTTCTTATACATAAAATCTTTCTGTGGAGGAAAAAGAAAATAAAGACAAATTCACTACATTAGTAGAACTTTTTCCAGGTTAATACTCTTATTATTCATATTTTTTACTGCATAAAAAGATGTTTCAGTTCTGCTCATTAGCAGAGGTTCAAGGGATGAGTTCAGGAACTCAGACACTTACTTATCCACAATTACCTTAATCCTTGGCTGGCTTCAGGAAATCTCCCAACTAACTCTCCAGAATGAATTTGCTTTAGAGGAACTTCTTAATGGAACGGATGCAAGCCAGACAGAGCCGTTTCACCTCACGGTCAGTTTTGCTTCTAGACCATCTTTCATTTGACATTCTAGACGTGGCTTAGCAAAATATTTTAGCATTTTATAATTATAATTCATGTATTTTTCTTTGGTTTTGTTTTCTTTTAGGAAAGTTTGACATTATCAGTGCAACATATAGAAAATTATCTTCCTCATGAAACTGTTCTTAAGGGTCAATCTGAGCAAATAATTATTGTAATTGAGTCAGTTACCCAATAGCCATGTGCAGGGACAGTTTCCACTAGACCAGGTTGCTCAGAGTCCCATCTGACCTAGCTTTGAATGCTTACAGAGATGGGACATCCACAACTTCTCTGGGCAACATGTTCCAGTGCCTCACCAACCTCACAGTAAAAAACCTCTTGAAAATACCTCATTTAAGTCTACTCTCTTTAAGTTCAAAATCATTACCCTTTATCCTACCACTACAGGCCTTGTAAAAAATGTCTCCATGTTTCTTATAGCTCCTTTTAGGTACTAGAAAGTCTCTAGAAGGTTCCGTCTGAGCCTTTGCTTCTCCAGAGTGAATGTCCCCAATTCTCTCAGCCTGTCTTTATAGGAGAGGGGCTCCAGTCCTCTGATCATCTTTGTGGCCCTTTTCTTGACTCATTCCAACTAATAAAGAATTGAAATAGAAATCTCTGTTCTAAAGCAAGACATGGGAGTAAAAATGATAAAATTTCAGGAGTCATTCCCAGTTCTATTATGCTTTAGCAGGATTAACTCACTTCCGTTTGCCTCCATTACTACTTCATGTGCTTTCCTTCCTTGGCTTCTTCATAATTGTCTGGAGCAGAAAAAAACCCAGTATGTTTTCAAAGTCTCCAAATCCACATGCAAAGTGCTTCCAGTACTGAATGTGCACATTATTCAATTATCTTAATTATGAAAGAAAAGAAGTCCTAAAGAATCTGAATAATGGGAACAATTTAGGCTATGTGTGCATTCAAATCCATATGAAGGTGGATTCCAGTCTTATATGAGCCAATAGACTAGATGCCTTGCTCAGGATTCTCAAGACACAGTTTAAAACGTTTCATATTAGGAAATAATATATAATCTATAAGGTTTTAAAGTGAATTTTACCCTTCAGGGAAATTAAGAATTATATTAAAAACTGGGAAGGAAGAGACATCAAATAATTTAACTTTAACTTCTACACGTTGTTTGAAGGTTAACGGATGAGACAGCAGCGTGCTACTTTTGGCTGTATTAGAGTTAATTTTCTTCACAGTAGCTTGTAGGTCGCTCTGCTTTGGATTGGTGACCAAAACAGCGTTGATAACACACTCATACATTATTTATTGCTAAGCAGTGCTCAGTTTCAAGGTTTTTTCTGCTTCTCACAACACCTCACCAGCTAGGAGGTTGGCAGTGCACGAGAAGCTGGGAGAGAACAAAGATGGAACAGATGATCCCAACTGACCAAAGGGATATCCCATACCATATGACATCATGCTCAGCAATAAAAGCTGGTGAATGAAAAAGGAAGAAGGGGATGTTTGGAGCAATAAGCTTTCCTGGAGACGGCTGAACACATGCCTGCGTGCCGGGGAAGTGGTGTATGAATTCCTTGCTTTCCTTTGCTCAGCTTTTGCATTACAAATTAAACTGACTTTTTCTTGAGCCTCTTCTTTTCTCACTTTTACTTTTCTGATTCTCTCTTCCATCCCATCAGGGGGAATGAATGAGGTGCTCTGTGGTGCTTAGGTTTCTATTAGGGTTAAACCACAAAAACTATTTATATTAGACCACTAGAAAATAATTTCAGTCATTCAAAATTCTACCCATGCTCATCTTGGTGAGCAGGATTTCAGAAATATACAGGAAAAGCAGAAATTTAAATAATACCCTTTGGAGGCACACAGGAGCTGCAGCCGTTTTCCACCAAATACATTAAAAATTTAGGCAGTTTGGATCATTCTTCTGAAGACAAGTGCTTAACTTTTTGATGTTCTTTTCCCATATATATTTAGAAATCTAGATCTTGTCAAGTAACATTTGTTATAGAAACACAGAGATGCAAAAAAGGCTGCCATCCTTTGAGTAGCATTGTGGGAAGTAAAGACAAGGTGTTAAGAAATGTGGAGTAAGCTAACCATGTAACTGCTATGAATTTGACTTGGAGCATAATGGGAAATTACTGACATGTTCCAAACGGTATGGGGAGGGAGGTGGGCAGAATGACAGAGAAGATAAATAATTTTGGCAGCAGCTTTTTGGGCTGCAAAGTTATGGGAGTATGTTTAAGCGAAAAAAAAAAAAAACTAAAAAATATATGCAGCTATTTTGGAATAAAAGCAAGAATATGCATTATACAAATGAATATATATCCATAGCCAGAAAAAAAAAATATGTTTAGACTGCGATTGCACACATATCATGCCTTCTCTCACTGACCAATACTGTCTTATTGTTTCTTAGTATTCTCAGGTCTGTCTGAGTGTATCTGTTATCTCCTGTACTATATTTAACTCATAAATATCATAAAGCAGAGATCATGCCTCTGTTTCCTGCTTACAGGGCTGTTTGTACCATAAGATTCTGATACAAGATTGGGCTGGTTTAGTGTTATAGTAATACTTATACTGATATATTTGTCAAGAACAAATCAAGTCAACAATTTTAAGTCTTGCTTCAACAGAATTTCTTGTTTAGTGAATAGGAGGAAAAAGAATACGTAACTTACTTGGTTTGGTTCACATTTTGTTTTTCATGGCATCATCATGACAAGACTTAGAAAATTAGGTGGCGCAGCAGTAAGATGACTGTACAGCTCAATTAAAGCACATACTTTAAAGAGTAGTTAGCAATGTCTCAGAGGAAAACTAGCAGAACATTCCACATGGAGTCCAGTACATCTAGCAGGTTCAATTAAATAATTCCTTGAATTATTTAGATAATACAGTTAAAAAGATGAATAGAAAATCTACTTGCTGGTCAGAGTTGGAAATGGTTGCAATTTCTGAGGACAAAACTAGAATTTTAACTGCGTTGATTAAACTGAAGGAATTATTTAAAATCAGTAATAATCAATAATTATTATTGGTCCATAATCCATAATCAATCAATAAAATCCAGTAAAGACATGGGCAAAGTTCTGTGTTCAATCAAGAAATATCAAAATCACTATAGGGAAATGGAAAATAACCGATTGGAAAAAATGCTCAAAAAATAAGTGATAAACTGAACTGAGCCAAGTGTGATCCTATTGCACAAAAGTCACATTTCATTATTATGTGTATCTTAAAGACTATCATATCTAAAACAGTAGGCTGTTAAAATTTCAGCTGAAATCTTAATTTTGGTTTTTTAGGTCTACAAAGTATGACTGTAGACAAATGTATTCTTACCAAATTTAGAAGTGGTGAGATGTAGGAAATGATTGAAAGTGAAGTCTAAGAGATGTATAAAGAAACTTTGAACACTTTTCTTCTGACTGAAATTATTCATTTTTATGCGGGAAAGGATAGGACCAGAAATAAGGTCGTTATCTAGAAGTTGGGAATTACACAGTTAGAATACCTTATAAGAACAGGAATTTTTGAGTGTTACTTCAAATATCTGTTGCTGCTGTTTTATGGGGAGGGTACTGAATACCTATCAGGACACTGACACTATGCTTTATGTCTCAGAAATCGAAGAAACAAGACATTTGCAAACTTGTTTGTTTGGGGTTTTGTTTGTTTTGTATTTTGTAACTGAATGCTCTTCTTTGGAATTTAAAACAAAATAAAATATAACAAATCTTTTGAATATTAATATTTTTGAATTTTGAATAAGCAAATCTTGAATATGAAGACTTGTTAAATGATAAGTTAAAAACAGAAATTATTTAAAAAGCTACTATTACATCTCAACTACTTCAGCCTTTCCTCATATGATAGTCCACAGAATAGTCAAGGTAGAAAGGCCATTTGGTGCAGCCCTCCCTTGAATTTCACAGAGGGTTGGGTTTCACAGTCTTTGTGGGCAACCTGTTTCAGAGACTGGTTAATCTCACAGGAAAGAGCCTGTTGTTACTCTATCTCATGTTTCTGAATGCCATGTCACTTGAAGAAGTTGTATGTTGACTTCTGGATGGGTTTCCATAACTAGGTAGACTACATGTTGTTTGTTACTAGAATTAACCAGACAAATTACTCCACCACCCATGGAGCTGAGAAAGAGCTCTCTACCTGCCAACCCTGTCTGTGTCCAGGCTGGGTGAGCCTATCCATGAGGTTCCAATCTCTTAACCATCTTTGTGGACTACTGCTTGATTTTTCCAGTGTATCTGCATCTTTCTCGTACTGGAGCACTCAGAACTAGACACAGCACTCTGGATGTGACCTCACCTCTGCTGAGCAGAGCAGAAGAATCATTTCCCTTGACTCATTGGAAATGTTCTGCCTAATATAGCTCAGAATTCAGTTGGTCTTTTTTTGCCACAAGTGTGCATTATCGGTCCATTGTCAGGTTGCTGTCAAAGAGGAATTCAAGGTCTTCCTCAGAAGAGCTGCTTTCCAGCCATTTGCCCCCAGTCAGTCCCTAGCATGTACCAGTGCCTGGGGTAATTTCTCTCAAGGTGCAGATTTTTGCCTGTTGTCTCGCTGAGCATCAGGACATTCTGCTCAGCTCAATTCTGCAGGCTGTTGAGGTCCCTCTGATGACAGTACAGCTCTCTAGTGTGTCAGCTCCTCCTCCTCCTAGTTTCGTATCTGTGAAAACTTAGCATGCACACTTTCTCAGCGTACAGGTCATAAATGCAGATGTGCAACAGCGTTGGTCCTAGCACTGACCACAGAGTACAGAACTGATGACTTGCCTCCAGTGAGACTCTACAACTGATCACAACCCTCTGGACCAAGGCCATTGAGTAATTTTTAAATGCACCTCACCATGCATTTATCTAACCTGTGTTTTGCCATCTTACCTATGAAGATGCTATAGGAACAATTTCAAACACTTCACTATGGATAAGCCTTTCTACAGTGAAGAATGGTGGACTCTCGTATAAATGTTCTATCCATGCTTTATTGTTCATGAACTAACCTTTCTCAATTTGAATTTTGTTGGTTACACACACACACTATGAAATTAAATCAGAGTTTGGTGTCAATTTTCCCTTAAAAAATTACAGGATCTGAATTTCATTTCCTGTTCTGAATCAAGTATGAAGTGGATTCAAAATAAGTTACTGTCTTAATGACCTCATCACCATGGCGTAATACTGTTCTACATTCAGGTCACCAAATATGAACTGGAACAGCATAATGAGGAAAGACTGCATGTGTCTCACAGCAGAAGGGAATGTGTCATAAAATTCACTCAGTTTGTCAAAGTATTTAAGTAAGATTTAAGAGTGGTCCAATGACTGAGTGATATGTTGAACTGGCAAAGAGTCAACACTGTCTCTTTTTGGTTTTGGCGTTTATTAAATATGCCCCCAAACACTTAATTCTTAACTGGAAGAAAACCAGAAGGTGAATTTTTGAATAGCAGAGGCCAGCCTCAATTGACTGACTATCTTTCTTTCAAGAAAGGATAAGAAGAAGAATTGGAAGAACAAGGCTAAAGCGATAGCAATAACAATGCATCATAATGAAAAATAATCATTTTAATGTTGGTTTCGCCAGTAAAAGCTGTATAAAATTTTAATAATACTTTATATTTATGTCTGGAGAGTTTTCTGCTGTTAAAATTAAATATACCCAGTGAGATAACTAATAGAAATAGACTCATAACAGTTCAGCTATAAAGTTATCTAGCTAAAGGAAAATGTGTATTAATACCTGGAAATTACAAAATTTAGGCTTCCAGGATTATAGTTTTATTGTACTAGCTATTCTTCAGTTCAATAGGATATAAAATATAGGTAACTGGTGAAAAGCAGCAGGTAGTTTTGTTCATAGATGTTTTTAGTCGGAACTATACCTTCAGGGGCAGCTGCACTACATGAGCATCTGCTGTAGCTTCTATATAGAATAGAGTTATTTCAAGTTTTGACATTCCAATCCAAAATAGAAGGTACTTATTAACTGGAAGAATTATGAAGCATAAGATTCAGGAGAAAGAAAAAAGCAAAGGAAAAGGGAAAATCAAGAAGGAACATGAGATTACAACAGAAATTACCTTGAAGTCAAATTACCACAGTCATTTGAGGAAGATGAAGTATGAAATTATACAAGATAAATGATAAAGAGTCAATCTATATGACATTTATGTTAAAACTTCAAATAAATAACAATCTGAAATAACAGATGCCTTCCACTTTGTAAAATATAAAAATAGATGCCTTCTGCAAAGTTAGGGTATATTATCTAACACAAATCTTAATATTCATTTCTCTCTCGTGTGTCAAAATATTTTGTGAATATTGCTAAAATTAACAAGTGGAAGAATGAGAAGAAATTTAACACAGTATGACTATTAGGATATTACTTTATAAACACAGACTAAAGATCCATTGTGTCTTGCTGCATTTTGTGGGAGCATTTGTGTTTTGCCTTATTTCCAACACTAGCAAAGATGTTGGAAAGAAAAAATTTAAAAAGCCAAGTAAGGCAGAATCTGATGAAAACAAATTAATGAGGGAATATTGAGAACAACAATAAGTGACCCAAAGCATGGAACCTACTGAAACAGAACTAAAAATAATGCATGAAATTGCTCCTGAACTTCAAAGAAATATTTTAAACATAGTTGCATTTTTTGGTTTTTTTTCTTTTCTTTTTTTTTTTTTTTTTAAGAATGGTGTTCTGAAATAAAGAACAAAACATGACCTCATTTATGAGGTTGCTTTGAAGATCAAATGGAAAACAGCTACCTGTTTTCCAGGAAAAAGGAGAATTGCAATTTTTACTTTTGGGTACAAATAAATATTCCTGCTGGCTGTTATTCTGGCTAAAATAATGTAGCCTGGTAGCTTACTGGAACTCAAGTAAGTAATGTGCTTAATAATCTAATCCAGTGAAGTGTATGTCATCCTTTGTCAAATGCTAAGTACAGACTCACAGTTACTTATTACTTAAAAAAATTACAAAAATTACCTTAAACTATACATGTAAATGTTAACAAATTAACCACAGCTGCTGGTATATAAAGGTATGATAAATAGGTCATAAATATTATACAACAGTTTTAGTGTTTGGTTATATTTAAAAATTGTCATATGGTGAAGCTTACCTAAAAGCATGCTCAAACAAATGAGATCTCTAGTCCATCTGTCCAGCTCTAGCTCATTAAATAATTCTGGCATTTGCTAACAAATAAAACCAGGTAATTTTTTTAAGGGGGAGGATTTTTAAAGGCTCTGCATTTTATTTACTAAACTCTAATGACTTAGGTATGTCTGGGAAAGAAAAAAAAAGAGATAGAAGTTCTTAATTTATTTCCTTTTAACACACCGAGGGCAGGAAAGTAAAAAGGTGATGATGCACTTTAGACTATTAACTACTAATTGGCTTTAGATATCAAGAAGGTAAGAGACATTGGCTTGAGGTTACAGGGCCAACAAGGCCATTGTCAATTTATGCTGAATGTCTTAAGCGAGAAACTGGTGAAAAGTAATTGCAATAACCTCTTATTTGGAGATACATCCATGAATGTCCAGCACCATGCTGAAGGCTGAGTCCAAGGAGGAGCTCAGCCATGTAAATGCCAGAGAGCAGACCACACTTTGACCAGCTGTAGGCAGCATCCTGTTCCCTGGAGAGCACAGTACCAGCAGTACCTGGACTAGAGGCCTTGGCTGATGTGAGCATGTTCTGTGCAAACTCTGTGTGTGTGTGTCTGTGTGTGTGTGCATGTATGTGGGTTTTGTGGAATAGAAATTGCTATCCACCCACTATGTCCATCCAGCCTGGAGAGAGAAATACTAGATTTTATGTCACTAGGTGGTGAGCTTCTATTCTTGGGACTATTTTGCCGCTAATTTTATCTGTGACAGACAGCAATAAAATACTATGAGAAGAAATTTTAGGTGAAACTTGTAAAACAATTGTAAAACTAGTTAATTAAAGTTAGTTTGAAAAAGTTTTTAGATGCTATAAAGTCCAAAACATGGAACATACATAGAAAAATATTTACTTGTTTGATTTACTTGAGTTACTTTGATTTACTTTTTTACTTGTTTTTACTTATGGATTACACATTTTTCCCTAGAGAAAACAAACAAAAAGAAACCAACTAAACCAAACAAAAGCTAAAGATCTACATTTAAAATAACACATTTGTATCAACCTAAATATAGTTTCACTTGAATGAAATGCAATTCATTAAACACTTTCTTGACTACAACTTTCAGTTCGAGAGCTGTTTTCTTTCATTCTAGTCTGGAAAATCAGTTAAATTTCTTGGGTTTTTAAAAAAAAACTTTAATAACAAGTTTTCATTTATGTAAATCCAGAGTGCAGTGGAATTTTATATAAACTCTTTGATATCACAACTTAGACCATCATTTTTACTGAAGGAAAAAAATAAATATTCCAACTTTCATAACAGAAGATAGAAGAATATCCACAAGAGAAATGTGAAATGGAAGCCTTCTCACAGAACTAAATATTTATATAGTTTACTGGTTAAATAAATAGAGTAATATTCTGAGTCACCATCTAGTATGCATTAAGGTGCTTAAATTTGAATTTAAAGGCAGTTATCACTTAAAGAAATAATGAATAATGTATGTCTTTATATGGCTTTTTAACCCCAAGGAATAGTTGTCTGAACCTGGAGAAGTGCTGGAGCAGAAGATGGATACACTAATTGTATAAATCAGTATCTTTTGCCTAGTAGAGCTTGCAACAGAGAAAAGAGTATGGAAAAGATAACATATTGATGCAGAAGAAAGAATAATCAATATTCTGAAAAATGAGGTGATAAACAG
>VZRM01000197.1:795659-866137 GCA_013397955.1 Grantiella picta | reverse complement strand
ATATGAGATATATATATATATAGTTTATGTACTCACATGAGAATTAAGAATCGAAAGTATGCAGTAGCCTGTACTTTCCTATTTCCTTTCTTGATGAATATTAATTACAATTGAAAGGTCCAAGCATAAAATAAAGATCAACATAGTGGACCTTAAAAATTAACTAAACATTCAAGTTCAGTAAACTTTTTAGAAATCTGATGATGAGACAAATGATTAGATAAATAACATAAAAATGTATAAATTGCTAACTGGGGGGCTGCAACCCATCTCATTGCAGTTGTCTTCCTTCTCCCTCAACTTGCTCCTCAAAACTGTAATTCCACTAAGTGGCTCAAGAAAACTGAGAATACTTAGAGATATACTGTGAAATTATAATATTTGATTACTTCCTATTTTTCATTGGAAGAAATATTAACTCTAAACATCTGAACATGGCTTGATTAGAGAGGATGAGATGTTTTGGTTTTTTTTGTGAACCCAGATGTGCTTCAAGCCAGTCAACACTAAGTGTTAGTGTGTTTATATGGCAAGGTTTTGGTAGCAGGAGAATTACAGGCCACAGGCCTGGCACCTGTAAGTAGAGGCCAGATGCTCTTCTCATGTTCAAAAGAGCCAGTTCCAGCCAGCTCCAAGATGGACCCCACAAAAATGAAACAATCAGCTCTTTTGGTTGCACCTCTATGATAACATATTTAAGAATGGGTAAAAACTGCCCCGAAACAGGTGGGAGAGATGAGTGAGAAAACTTGAGAGAAGTAACCCTGCAGACACTAAGGTCACTGAAGAAGGAGGGGGAGAAGGTGCTCCAGGTGCCAGAGCAGAGATTCCTCAGCAGCCCATGGAGAAGACCATAGTTAGGCAGGTTGTTCCCATACAGACCATGGAGGCCGACAGTGGAGAGAGAAATTGGTAGTGATGTTGAGCCCAGGAAAAAGAGTCAGGGGAAGATGTTTTAAGATTTGTTCTTATTTTTCATAATTCTATTCTGATTTGGTTGACAAAAAACTAAATTAATTTACCCAAGTTTAGTTTGGTTTTGTCTGCGATGGGAATTGGTGAGTGATCTCCCTGTCCTTATCCTGACTCATGAGCTTTTCATTGTAATTTCTCCTCAGTGTCCGGTTAAGGAAGGGGAGTGAGAGAACAGCTTATTGGGCACCTGAAGTCAGCCAAGGTCAACCACCATTATGTATTTCCCTCTCATGGTAGCATAAAATGGATATGGAGTTGTGTGCTCTCAATAAAAAATTGAATTTAATTAATAAAATTAAATACTCAAATGCCATAAAGTAGCTTTTTGTAGTGCTGTGTTCTTTAGTCTGTGTTTTAAATGGGAAATAATTGTAAGTGAATTCCAAGTTCATTCTTTCGGTCTTCAAGAGAGGTGTTACATGCTACTACTGAATCATGGAGGTTTTATGGGATTTTACTCAAGAATAATTTTATTGTTACTGCAATAAAGAATTAATGCCACAGTAAAAATTTAATACCCCTTCTGGCTATGTACATTTTATTTGCCTTTGAAAATAAAATAATTCTTCTTCCAACTTATCAGAGCTTTGGAAGAAAGATCAGTTTTTATTTTAATCAGTGTATTTTTGTTTAATATTTATTACTTTAATTAAGCTCATTAATTCTAAATATTAATAGCAAAATTCAATTATATTGACTTACTATACAACATGACATATGCACTTAATGTCTGTACAATAGAATGGAGTCAGATCCTTCAGAAATATTTTGTTGCTTGTCTTCTGTTGATGGCCTTAAGAATGAAAGGCTAGAATAAGAAGTGTTTCATCTGAAACCTCAGCATAATAAAGGGAAATTCTCTGTTCAGCTGATTTGCGTCAAAGGATTTAAAGCCACACTTTGCATGCCAATCTAAAAGGCTCCACACTAGCAATCCGAACAAGGATTCTATTCAGGCACAGGAAGATACTTTTCCATAGTATTTGGCTCTAGCTAGCCCTTTTCTAGACAGGGCTTGTTGGAACAATTAAAGAGGTTACACCGATACTCACTCTATCAAATAGACAGCGTGAATAAGGCCATCCTGCTCTTGAGGGAATAAGTGCAATCACAAAACTATAAACTGTGGCCTACTTCCTGTCTTTAGGGATAGAGAAAAAGACTGACTGGGATTTATTTATATCCTGGTTTTATTCAAGATGATGCAATTACCAATACATGCATTACTACTGACTATGTGTAATGCTTAGCAATTAATTTAAAACTAGATTCCTGGGAGAATCAGCAAGTCAAAGGAATCTAGAGACTTATTCAGCTGACAGACATGACTTGTTCAAATTGAGCCAATATAAAAAATTTTCTAGACTCCATTGAATATATTGATTATATTTTCTTAGACTATGATGATTCCTCACTGTATAAAGTATTTACATGCTGCTATTTGCCCATATTGATGAAACTGCATCAGCAGCTGCTGACCCACTCAAAGGTCTGAAGTGCAAAAATATCTTTCAGAATTTATATCAGTCTGTAGTATTGAGATTAGCATTTAAGATTGTTCATCCCACTACAGTTTACTCAAACTAATTTCCACTTCCTAATCTCCACAGATATCGTGATGGGAATCTGTTATAGAACATCCAATCAGGATGAAGAGAAAAACCAAATATACTATAATTAGAGTTCCTCAAACATTGTGGAGTTATTCAGGAAGATTCTGGAGTGAAGTATGAGGAAAACTATTTGTGTATAAAATTATTTATGTATAAAATTATTCACTTGCTAACATATGTCATTTTCCAGAGCATTCTGACCTGGAAAAGCAAATAAGTGCATATGAAAGGAAGAAGCATGTAGGTAACCAATAAAATCTGTATGAACAGGAGGCTGACTGATAGAAAGGCATTTTGAACTCTAAAGAAATTTATAGCTAATGAGTGACACTTTGTAAAATGTTCAGAAATCGGTGCAATTCTGGAGAAAGTTAAAGAAATCAAAGATGGAAATTGCTTCATTCATGTAAAATCATCTTACCTATGAGAAAAGAGTCAGTTTTGTGCTTCCTGGTGGTGCGGAAAATAAGCAGGAAAGTGCCACATGAAACCGATTGCACCCTTTATTAGGACTAAAGGGTGGCTAAAAGAATTTGAATTGCGTGTTTACACAAGTTAGCTCTTTCAGTCACACAACTCTGTAAGTCTGAATCCTATCAATTCTCAAAAATTCTACATATCATCTTCCTCCTTTTTTTTTTATAGACCAGAAATAAAAATCTTGCGTAATGAATAACATCAATTAAATATTATAGGAATTACAAAACCAGTAAAAACCTGATATCCAAAATGGCAATGTCTTAACAAATAAATACATGGGAGTCAATACTTTAATAGGAATCACTGTCTCTGACAATATAATTTATGGACAAATTTTGATTTCACAGCTCTAATGTGGGGTTTTTGCATTTTGTCTTTTTGTTTTTGTTGTTGTTTTAAGTTTTTGGGAAACTAATTTGTGTCATGAGAGTAGCGAGAATGATCTGTCTAACAATATAAAGAAAATTTCCCGTCTCTAAGATATCAGCTGGACTTGGCAGAAATATAGTACTGTTACTTTGAGGTCTGTAATTGCTAATATATTTGCAAAGGTAGGAAATAAGACTTATCTCTCTAAAGATTAAATGTTTACACTGGAAGGAAAAAAACTATAGCAGTAATAAAATATTGCTAGAGGAAAAGGAAAAATAAAAAAGGGAACAGAAGAAATTATTGAAGACTTCTCAATTATTTCTTGATTTCATGGCATGAAATATGAGAAGTCCTACCAAAAAAATCCAAGAACTTTGTCAAAGACATATAAGCGATTAAGTTAAAGTGCTAAACTGCTTTTTTGACCCTCTACCACCAGACTTCAAAGTTATGACAAGAAATAGCAGCTTTACATTATATTGCAATGGGTTATTAAAAAGAGTTCTAAGACATTGATATTCTGTTACATAAAGCAATTTTTAAGTTGTTTTATCTAAACCAGAAGGCATAACTTAAAATACTTAAATTTAAAACATTAAGTATAAAATAAAATGCAACTTCTGCACTTTAGTAGATGCTTCTGTTTCTTTATCCAAACTTTTTAACCAATTACTTTTTAAATATTGACTGACTTCTATCTTCTTTGTTCTGCCATGGAACCCTATAATGGTTAAAGAAGAAAGTCTTTAGCTGTGTCTTTATTCAAAACATTGTTTTGTCTTTGTGGGAGTTCAGGGTGGAGCTGCGAAGTCCAGCAGCTACGGAAGTCTTTTGTTATCAGTTAATGTGAGACATTAAGAGAGGTAAGCTGAATCGCCCCTAGCAGGGGCTGAG
Organism: Grantiella picta; assembly: GCA_013397955.1. NCBI lineage: Eukaryota > Metazoa > Chordata > Aves > Passeriformes > Meliphagidae > Grantiella > Grantiella picta. Next base: position 861,803 of record VZRM01000197.1, on the reverse strand, counting down.
ACTGATAGCAAGATAAGACCATGTTTACCTTATGCATAAGTGATTAGCAGAAGAAGTTAAGCAGAGGTGACGGTGATCATCTCGTTCATAAGAAAACATGTAACCCTGGAAACCAAAGTTCTTGTATAGTTTGTAACAGTATAAAAGATGATGTGTTCTGTATAATGAAAAGGACTTTGCATGAACCAGGCTGAGGACCCCAAATCAATAGCCGACATGTCTTGAGAGCAGATATCAAAGAAATTATCTCAGTTTAAAAAAGAAAACGGTAAGACATCATAGCTATATAAGTGAACTCTTTTACATCCAGTATGAACTGTTTCTGGTTGTCAAGTGCTAGTTCCTTCTATCTCAACATATGTCCTCCTACCAATATTTGTTCTTTCTTTCTTTTGGTATATTTATGTTATTATAGGCCGGCCGGTTCTCAAGACACTATCTGCATCATATTTATCTTCAGAGTTATTTATATGCAAATCAATGCATATAAGTAATCGTTCACCTCACTGTTTTATTATGAATACTAACAATGTTATTTTAGTAAACTGGCTTGTTAGCTCAAAAAAAAGTATACATTTTTACTTGTTAAAGGTGAGGTACCATAGGCTTTAGGTACTCAGGTCAAAGACTGCCTTCACTAAGAAAGGTCTAACAGGATTGAAGGCTGTGGTAAAGCTCTTGCACTGTCAATGTGACACAGCACTGACTACAAAGAAAATAAGGTTGTTTTGTTCCCTGAACATTTAAACCCTGGCCTGTCTTTTGAGAACTAATGAAAGTGTAAATTAACACCAGTAATGGTGAAAACTTTGGTCTACTATAAACTTGTTTGAAATATCCTGCATAAATATTGTGGTCTATGAGCAAAACATGACAACCCAGGCTCACTGACTTTAACCAGATGAAGTGAGCTTCATGCTGGGAAAAGATTATTACAAAAAACTCAGAAGCAGCACTGTGACATGTTTTTTCTTCTTTAGTAAATTATGGTTTTTCATCTATCTGATTTTCTATGCAGATAAAATACCTATAATATGGTAACATAAATAATAAATTTGTTTAACTATTTACCAGTCATTATCTGAAAATTAAAAGTTATTTACCAATAACAAAAGTCATATTCCAACTTACATGTGAAAAAAAATAAACCTGTTTGCATCTCAATAAAGTAAAACACTATGATTTCAAGAACTGGAAGAGAACCTAACATAAAATAAGACATGTTCAATAATAATTTTTCAGGAATGATTTTGGAGCCTGAAAATTTGGACTTTATGAATAAGAGGAGGTGAGAGCCAAACATTTTATTCTAGGGATAGTACTGTGAAAGCAATCCATATAGCATCTGTAAAAGAACTATAAATAAACACCTGGAACAATTCTGAGCTATTCCCATATCCTTTAAAGTGTCTTGAACTCACCTCTAAACTGAAGTGGAAGAAACCAGAGCTGTAGCCTCAAGTTAGAAAACTCTTTAAAAGATTTAGATGTTTGAACCAATGGTCAAGTATTAAATTATGGGAAAACAGGATGGAAGATCTCACCAGTAAAAATAATAAATATTGACATTACTATATAAAGCAGTTTAAATTATCATGCTTCACCTTTCTCTGAGTTCTCTGTTACAGCTGTAACATCATTTAAGTAGGTGTCAGGTGTCAGTGGAGAAATAGCAAATTAAACCTGCTTAGTCTGATTCATAACAGTCAAGTAAGGTTACTTTGAGCAATGCCAATGAAGGTTCCAATTAATCTACCACTGCATTGAAGCACATTTTCAGTACTCATATAATCAGTTACAGTTGACATACAACTGCTTTTTATAGTCTGTTTCCTACCATGTCTCTTTCACAGCAAGTACATTCTTACACATCAAACATTGCTGTACATTTTGCATACTAATATTAATAGCATGAAAAATTTCTAAACTGTGAATCAAAATTTTAAACGGATATCTTGCCTTTATTAGATTTTCTCTTCACCATCTAAAAGGTGTGATATTTCAGTGAGATACTTAATTCAGAAATAACGTGTTCCAGCATGAAATAGTAAATTCAAGTAAATGAAATAATTTTGTATTGTTTGAAGTCAAGAATTCAATAGGTGTTCCTAGATGTGAGTTAGAAAAAAGATGTACAAAAATCCAAACTCTTAGTCACCATGGTAATTTTAATCAACAAAAATAATATTTTTACTAAAGGATTTCTCTTTTTGCTTAGTCCAATGCTCATTTTAGACAAAGTTCCCGGTGTTCTTAATGATGAAGTTTTATATCCTTTCCTGGGTCAAGGTGTCTTGAAAATGTCAGTACATAAAGGAAGCTATGTGAAGAAACTGGAATTCTTACTATGGTGCTCTTTGAATGGCTCATATCATATTGGCAGAATAATGATTGGGAGATGAAGGCATACTTAATGTATCAGCTTAAAATGTATATGAGTACAGAGGGGTGCACCCTCAATAATAATAAAATTATGAAACAGTCATGAAAGATATCACTGTTAAGGGAAGCTGACATCTGTAAACTTAAAGACTCAAGGGATTTCCTCTCTTCTACTCCCTTGCTGCTGTTCCTGTTTGCAGAACCATCCAGTAGCAATGTAGAACACGTACGCTGATGTTTCTCTCTGTGGGGGGACTGCAGGAAGCGGCAGCCTCACAATACGAGGTCTCCCCAGCACGTATCTCCCCCAAGTCCGGGCTGGGCGGCCCCCGGGGTGTGCTTAGCGTGGCATGAGTCTCCGGCCACAGAAATTCTAACAGGAAATGAAGTAAGACAAAGGAACGAACCTGGACTCATCTCTGTTCTGGCAGGGAGGTTTATTTGGGGGAACGGGGAGAGGGGTTGCAGGGGAGGAGAAGGAGGGAAGGAAAGGCAAGGACAGGGTAAGGGCTGCCAGCCCAGAGAAAAGACCCCTCCCAGACTCAGGCGCTGGCTTTTAAAGGGAATGGAAGGGGGCAGGGGCTGGCTCTCTGAGAGCCAGTCCCAGGAGAAGGAAGGAAGGATTGGCAAAAGGGGTACACACCAACAGGTTTTCAGGTACAGCAGAGCACATTTCAAAATGAACCACTAGTATACAGAGCGGGGAAACAAAGAGAGAACATGGAATCCTAAAACCCACATTGCTACAGTACGCTAGAGACCTAATTATACACACTCACAATATACACACAGCTCTTGTATAGATTATGTATAAGCAATACCTACAGTCCCTTCCTTCCAGTTGAGCAGGATACAAGCTCATGAGTGAACTTAAACATATTCTCCTTTGATTTGCAGTCATTCCCAAATTTTCGGATCACTCAAAATCTGTACCAGACCTTTACATTACCATAGTAGTCCAAGCCTAGACCCTATTTATCCAGGCTCCATCTTCAACCCCAAGTCTTTCCAGACTATGTCTTCCTCCTGCTTTACCAGCTGGAGTAGGCTGAGGTTAACTAGCAAATCAAACACACAGAATGAAGAGCAATATCACACCCTAAGCAGGAATACAACTTAATAATTGAACAGGACAGACTGCATTGATTAGGAACAGTGCTTGACCATACAAGCACATTCATCTGCATCATATTTAGATACGTATGGCCCCTTTTGTCCTCTCTCTCCATTTTCACACACTCATTTTCCCTCCGTAATCCACCTCGATGCCTCCTTTTGATTTTTTTCCTGAACATCCTATGTTTTGTACGTTTGCACAAATAGATAAATTGCCTATATTGAATTTCATGTTATCACACAAATACTCACATGATTTCCTTATTAAGTATGCTGACTCCTATGAGACTTGTGATCATATTTTTCCTCTCTTTCTTACCAGCTACAAAATGCTGGCTCAATATCTACGAGGCTACAGCTGAGAGGTTGCCTCAATGGCACTCCAGTCAGTAAGCCAAGAGATCTGATCTTTGAGGATATATGTATTAAAAAAAAATTCTCACTGGGTTTCGCTTTTTAGGGATTCATTTGACAACCTCAGTCAGCTGATTCTTTACCTACTTACTTGTGAATACAGATGAATTGATTTTCCAAGTTAGCAGACAACCTGTCCACTTAAGCTGTTTCGAAGATTGGAATCCCTCTTTAATGTTAGCCTTTCATTCACATGTATTGGATTTTCACACACACAGAGGAATTCTCAGAGTGAAACCCAAATATTTTCTCTGTAGCACCTCAAAACCATGGAGCTACTCCTTTGGAGGACATAGTAAGAATTTTCTTTATTACACTGCTTTACAAAGAACATGAATGGTGAGATTTATTTTGAAAATGTAGGTGCTGATATCTAGGTATCTAAATGTGCGCATCCACAAATAATGTAATAGAATTAAATATGTTCTGTCCAATCAGTATATGGAATCCATGGAGTCCTTGAGCTCCCTTTAGACACCTGCAGTTTGTCCAATAAAAAGCCCTGTAGACCCTATTGACTATGTTCACTTGGGATTAGCCCCACTTGCCACAACAGAGGCACTCAAGAGCTCTCTAAGGCACTGCTCCTGGCTTCCAGGTATGGAGACAGAGAGGAAAGAATCTCTGCTATGTCCTAAGGATTGTCAATTATCCCTGTACAGAAAGCTTCGGTATGCTGTGTCAGTTCAGAGATCCCAGGGTGTCTAACTGTGGCAACTGCATTGACTCTCTCAGGGACTAAATTCAGCAGCCTGAATCACATACTGTATTGTGGAATTATTGCTCATCATTTATTAAGAATGAAGTACAAGATAATACCATTTGGAGTTTCATTTGTGTTGCCCAAAGCACTGAAATCACAGAAATCATTGCCAAGATTCAGGATGAATTATTTAAATACAGGCTGGGGATGAAGCCCAGAAACAACTACATTTTTCAAAAGTGATACAATCTAAAAGAGAAACAAATAATAAAAAAGAGGAATGTGAAATTAGCTCTCTATTGATACAAGCAAGTGAAAATTGTCATACATTTCCCAAATGTGCTCATTTTATGTGTATATACCCATATTTTTTGCGTGTGTGAGAGAGAAAAAAAATCAGAAAATTAATATTGGAAAATAATATTTTTTATTTTAAAAGATTAATCTTTTATTTATTTATTTATTATAGTTTTTTATTTTAAAAGTATCTGCTTATACACAAAGGCGGATGATGGTGAAACAGTAAAGAGTAGACTTTAATTAAATAAAATAATTTTGCTCTCAGGAATTTATCTAAAATAAATTTAACTTTTTATACACTCTAGTGCAAAATTTGAAATGGGTGACCAAACATTGTATTGTTTTAACTGGCGGTGGTTTCTGACTGTCTTCCTAGTTACTATTTGCTGCTGCATCTGAGGACAGCATTTCATTATCTGCTTATGAGTCAGTATTCTAGCAACAAAAGCAATCATATAAAGAGAAAAACCTATCATACATAAGAAAAAAAAGAGCAAATATTAGGGTAATAATAATACAAATTTTGTTCTGGAGTGTGAAAATGTATTCAACAATTACTTACCTCTATTGCTTTCTTCTTTGCTGATCTACACATCTTTTGCATCAGGATCATAATCACTGTTTAACTTCATCTGTCCTTCACAGAATGCAGTGTAGCTATCTATATCTGGGCTTTTAATTTAGATGGTACTTACAGTCAATGGCAAAAAAATGGCTCTTGTCAGGAATAATTCACCAAACTTATTTTAGTTGTTTATGCAAATATGAAATCAAAGTCGGAAGTTCCTGTTTCTGCCCTTCAACCACATAGGGAGTTCATACAGTGAACTGAAATGTTGACATCTATTATTTTAGGCTTCTGAAGTCAGACAGGATGAACTACTTTATCAGGAATAATTTGGCTCTGTGCTGCTGTAAGGTAGGAATATACTACTCTTCTATGCTGGGAAAAAAGAGTGTTCAGGTTTCTCTTGGGAAATGGCCATGAATGAACATGCTGCACTCTGTTCCACAGAAGAGGTCTGCATCCAAGGCTTAACACAGGGCATGAAATGGGAAAGAGCCTGGATTGGAAAAAGGAATGATATTTAAAAAAGAAGTATAGAGTTGAGTTTTAAATTCATTGAAGGGAATCGGTGCTAAGCTGATAAGATTTAAAAGATCCATTCTGCCTAGGAAATTATTTGAACATGACTATAATGCAGTTGCTGAGACTTACATTATTCAGAGACGGTTAATGGTTCCAAGTGAAAATGAGGTGCTAGGTCTTTCAAAAATATTAAGAACATTATTATTCTTGTGTAAATTGGATATATATCAAACTTTTTCCCCCTGTCTTCTAAAACACCTGTTTATCTCCTTATTTCATTTAATTTAAATGGTGGTTCTTCTGTGTCTATAAAAAGACCCTTTTCCCATGCAGGTTTTTTTCAGTGAATGACTGCTTTGAGATGCTTTCTACCTTTTTGTAAATACAGCGTCATACACATATGCACAGAGGTGCACATGCACAAAGAAAAATCCAACCCATATGTACTCTGTTATTTAAATATAGTGATCCCATACGATTCTAACCAAGTATTTTGGAAAGCACTTTCTATATTTTTCTCTCTACTTGGAGTGACTACTACAGTGAATGCATATATTTAAATTTCTCTACTTATTTCATTGATCATATATATGAAGAGCATATTAAGTTTCCATTATTTTTTGTGCCTGTTATATTTACAATATTATGTCTAACACTGACAATCTAGAATTGTTACGTTTCTTCCCTAACACTACCTGTGGCTCTCAAATACGAAACAAGGAAATGTCAGTGAAACTCATCACCTAAAAGGGCTCATATTGTGATTTCAAGTTTTGTATTTGCTAGATGTTTTCATCTCTACTGTTTGAAATTATTTACTTTTCTTCCACATGATATTAATTTATTTCTGGAAATTATAATTCAATCAGTAAGCATACCTGCTCAATTAGCTTCAATGTTTACATTTGCTTAATTATTCAAATGCATTTTATATACATTTTCTATAAAATGGGATTTAATGACATCAAGTTTTCAGACTTCATATTAGTAATAAAATCATATCTTTGAATAATCAGAGTTTTTTAAAAAATGCAGCAACATTGACAAAAACCAAAACCATTTTTACAAAAATATGATTTAAACTAAAAAAAACAATAATTGAGAGGAAGAAATTACCCTCAAGAATTTTTTTGTCCTCAGGGTTACCCATTGCAATGTACTGAAGGTGTATGTGCTCTGCCTTCTTTGTAATATTCAGGTAAATATAAAGAAAATTTGGCTAAGGAGTTAAACCAAATGCTGAAAAAGGCTTCCGAGAGACGGGGTTGATGCCCCAAGCCTGTCAGTGTTTAAGAGGCATTTGAAAAATGCCTTTAAAACCATACTTTACCTTTCAGTCAGCCCTGAGGTGGTCAGGCAGTTGGATGGTCATGGCAGGCCCCTTCCTGCTGAAATGGTCTATTTTAGCTTATTCTAAACAGATATTTTGTGTTGCATTAATCAGAATACGGAAACATTTTATCACTAGTGACACCAGCAATGTTCTCTTATGTGCTTTAACTAGAAAAATTGTGCTTGCCTTCAAAGAACAACACAAAATACCCAAAAGAGCAAACTGAGCAGTCTTACACATTGTTTTTACTAAAGAACTTGAAAGAAAACTGAGATCCAAATAGATTCAAATTTTCAAACCAGGCCTGTCTTTATTTTCTATCAGGCATCTCATTAACTTTGACAATATAACACAGTGCTGCATACTGAAAAACCTGTTATATTTGACTACCACAGATGTCTCTGTAGGTGTCTGTGAAGAGCAGCCATCATATTATCTTTGAGTATTGAACAACATATAAATTATCCAAATTCTTGAATTTAAAAAAAATATTATGTTTATTAATACCCCATTCGATGATTATAAACTGTTATTTTAACATTAAGAATCATTCTTCACACCACCTACCTGAGAAAATAAATCTCATCAACTATTTTTCTGCTAATGGGTATATCTGGGCTGTAAAACCATAGTGAGAAGGGCCCTGAACTCAATTCGCCCTAACTCACTTTGAAATATTTAAATTCAGAGGAACTCCTGGTTGTAACACTTCCTCTGTTGCTGCAGGAATTGAAAGTAAGATATTCTCAGGTGACCAAAACTCACATAAATCAAAACTTAGGGCTTCAGGCAGTGTTTTGAATAAGCCTCATAATAAATTAAATTTATGAACAAAACAGAATTCCTATGTTAAGTAACTAATAAATATATATACATATTTACATTATATCAGACCTGAAGAAAATCACCCCCTCCTAATCATTCAGTAGTGGTCGGGATATAGAACAAAATTCAACAACTTTTTTCTTTATTATCCTGCTGGGAACCCTCATCTCTCTGCAGGCTGCAGTTTCCTTCAGGACAGATCCGGCCATACCCACCTTCTCCAGCATGGGTTGTAGGGTGAATATCTGATGCTCCACCATGGCTGTCCATGAGCTACAGGAGGACTAAGTGCTTCACCGTGGTCTTCTCCAAAGGATAGAGGGGAACCTCTTCTTTGATGCCTGAAGCATGCCTGCTTTACCTCCTTCTCTCACCTTGATGTCTGCAGGGCTGTTTCTCTCACACCTTTCTTAGCCTCTTTCTCACATACACCATTCAGGATTTTATTTTACCCTTTTTAAAATGTGGTTTTACGAAAGTGCCACCAGCACTGCTGATGGGCTCAGCTTTTGACAGCAGCAGGTTTACTTGGGATCCTGCTTAAATTTGTTCTGTCAGACATGGGGGCAGCTCCTGGTGTCTTCTCACTGAAGCAACTTCTGGAGCCCCTGCCCACTAAAAAACCTTACCACAAAAATGCAATTCAATATTATTTAGTGTTACATTTATATTCAACATTTTTGGCCAAAAAATAAAATACACCTGCACTTTTAAATACCTCATTACATGATTCCAAACAATTTCTATATAAAATTTTTACTTCTTAATTTCTTTTTATCTCTGTAGGAGTGTTGTAGATTGTGATGATGTAGAGTATTGACCCTGTCTGGATGCCAGGCATCCACCAAACCTTCTCTATCACTTCCCTCCACAAGTGTACAGGGGACAGAAAATATAATGAAAGGTTCATGAGTTGATATTAGAACAGGGAGTAACCACTGACCAATTACCATCATGAGCAACAGACTTGGTTTGGGGATATTGAATAAATTTATTACTCTACAAAGACAGAGCAGGGTAATGAGAAATAAAATAAATCACAGAAACAATTTTCCACCATCCCTCCCCCCTTCTCAGACTGTATCTTCTCCCCACCAGTGGCTCAGGGAGACCAGGAATGGGGGTTGTGGTCACTTCATCACACGTCGTTCCTGTTGCTGCTCAGGGAGAGGAGTCCTTCCCCTGCTCCACTGCAGGATCCCTCCCATGGGAAACAGTCCTTCGCACACAACTCCAACATGAGTCCATCCCACAGGAAACAGTTATCCATGAACTGCTCCAATGTGTGTCACTCTTCCACAGAGTGCAGTCGTTCAAAGACAGGCTGCTCCAGCAGGTGTCTCTCAGGGTCACAAGTTACACCAGGAAACCTGTTCCAGTGTGAGCTTCTCTCTCCATGGGTCTGCAGGTTGCTGCCAGGANACCAGGAAACCTGCTCCAGTGTGGGCTTCTCTCTCCATGGGTCTGCAGGTTGCTGCCAGGACCCTGCTCCAGCACAGGCCTCCCACGGGGTCACAGCCTCCTCTCAGACACCCACCTGCTCTGGTGTGGGTCTCTTCCATGGGCTGCAGGGGGATCTCTGTATCTCTATGGACCTCCGTGGGCTGCAGGGACACAGCTGCCTCTCCAAGGGCTGCACCTTGGGCTGCAGAGGGATCTCAGCTCTGGCACCTGGAACATCTTCTCCCCTTCCTTCTCTGATCTTGCTGTCTGCAGAGTTGTTCCTCTCACATATTCTCACTCCACTTTTCTCTGAAAAATACCTTTTTTTCCTTCTTAACCATGTTTTCACAGAGGTGTTACCACCATTCCTGACTGGCCTGGTCTTGGCCAGCAGCACATTTGTCCTGGAGCTGTCTGGCATTGGTTCTGAGGGACATGGGGCAATATTCTGGCAGCTTCTTACAGAAGCCCCTGCTGTGGCCCCCCTCTACCAAAACCTGGCCACATAAACCCAGCACAAATGATAATATTTCAAACCTAATCTTCTTACAGTCTTTCCCAGCAGCCTTATATAATTGGCCTACCACAAGTGTGACAGATTAGGTTCCTGCAGAAGTAGATAAAATGGCTTCCTGAACATATGAATGGTTGCAGAATACTACCCCTTCAATATCCATGAGAAACTGGTACTATTATAAAATTACTTTCTTTGCTTCAGGTCAGATTGACATCTAATGCATATGATCTGTATAAGCCAAATATTTCTGTAAATATAACGAAAGGAAAAATAAAAAAATCTGTTGCCATTATTTACCTCAGGGTCCTACAACAGAGGGAAATCATCCATAAAGTGTGACCAATGTAAAACATTGGATGCTAGAGATAAAAATTAGGAAGTAATATATAAAAAATGTTCATATGTACATAGAGCTAATCAGAACTTTGACTAAGGTAGAAATAATGTAGTTACACATTACATTTCTTTTCTACAAGTAATAAGACTGAATCATCTGACTGGATCAATAATCTATAATTTTATAACTTACTTGATTCCTTGGCAGCAAGCTAAAGTCTTGGGATAGGTGGTTTGGGTATATTATGTGATATAAAATCTTGGATTACTTTAATTTTGGTTGTTCAACTGTTAAAAATCCACTTGAATTCTGAAGTTATCTTGACAATTACAGTGTAAAAGCTGAGAATATTGGCTTCAATTTTAAAAAATCCTCATATTTAAGGGAATGCATTCATGTTAGAGCATTTAAAATACATTTTTCTCAATATTAAGAGTGGAAAAGAAAAATAAATGCTCTAAACCCATTATTTCCAGCATTATTGAAACTGTGGACAGACAGAGCAGCAAAAAGAAATTAAGCTGCTTGAACGATTTCAATGGATGCCTCATTGGCTGTTTTGCTGGGAAAAGAGCTATTTTTACAAACAAAATACTGGTGTAAAGGTCTAATGTGAAAACTACCTTTCAGGGTCAGAATCTTCATTTTACAGAGCCATTGAAGTTTTGAAACAAAAGTGTAAACTCATTCAGATGACAGAATTTTAAAAAACTCTCTCCATGATATTTCTTGTTCCCTGCTTTAGTCTCAGAACCCTAATGAAGTTAGCATTTTTTGTGCTGGTTCTTATAAATCACCATTTAACTCACACAACTCTTCTGTTTCAAAGGCATTTACATACTGCTGTTGTGACCACCTGTCCCAGAGCTCAGCTAAATTCTTCATAATTGCAAAAGCTATGACTTTATAAAAGCTTTTGAAGTATATGAAAAACTTTTCAAGTATGTTTTTGCAAAATTTTCCATTTTAAGCTAGCTCCACTGCTTTGTTGGCACAGATGTACCATTCATTTAAGTTAAATTTAAGTAATTTTAAGGCATTTATCATTTGCAGTTTCACTACACATATATCTAAATATTAAACAAGATGTCCTGTCAGAACTTCTGTTGATTATTTCATGTTAATTCAATTCTTGTCTGAAAAAAGAGAATGAGAAAAAAAAGGTGGAAAATTAATTTATAAGAATTTAAATAATGATTAGAATATAATGCCAAATAAGAGAGGTTTATATAAACTGGAGAAGACTCTGATAGTATATGAAATGCAAAGTATAGACAGCACTGTGTAAGGAGAAAATAATTCTTCTATTAGAAAGGAGGTGGCCACCTGGAGATTTTCAGGGTGCTATGTTGGGACTGACTTGATGTATATTCTAGTTTGTGATCCTAGTATACGAAGTAGGAAGATATAAAGGCAATTTGCTAAGGGAGTTAAGGCACAATCTTGACAAGAAGAAATAATCAAATCCACAAAGAACCAGATAACCTAAAGTAACACGAAAAAGATGCTTGAAACCTAAGGGATCTAAGACAACCTTGCACTTGTATAGATGAGTGAAAATAAACCAAATCAAGGATTCTTGAACTATGAATAATTGCAAATAAAAACCTGTTAAATTATCACTGTATGAACAGAAACCATCAGAACACAAAGCTGAAAATAAAAAATGGCATTTAGAAAATGATGAATTAGAGATATACTCCCTCACATCTATAAAATGCTGCAGATGCTTCATCTGGAATATTATATCCCAGGGTTAAAAGATGTTAACTTCAAACCAAACAAGAAGGAAAGACTCCTCTGGCCAATCAAGGAAATATAAACCTGGCACATAGCAGAAATTTAAGCACTTTTTTTTTTTTTTAACTCAGCATAATAAAGATGGAGTTTTTCTTTTTCTTTAAAAGTTGAATATTAAGAGAAATTCCATAAGACTTTTTTCATTAAGAACTCTGATCTTAAGACAATCTAGGGTTGATAATAAAGGTTGGCGCAGCTCTGACACACTTTCTTGTGAATGCAGTTTATGGATTTAACAGGTTAGATAGCTCTTTTCATATATTCTTTCCTCATTAGCACAACAGACCTTTAGATGACCCATTTTCCCCCTCTTATTTTTGCGCGCAGTTTATATGCAAGCATCTAATTAACGCCACTCTGTTTTCTTCTTAGTGTTTATAGTTTAGTAATAGTCAAGGTTGTTCTCAAATATGTCATTCTGCCTACTTAATTGTTTGAGACAGTCTTTCCTCATTATCTTCTTGGCCTTAAGATCCAAAAGCAGTGACTGGAAAGTGTTCAAAAAACTGTTCGTTCCATTTATCCTGTAAAGAGAGAGCAACCGTAAGTTATAGCTGAAAGGCAAAATCTCGTTCAGCGAAAAGACAAATTAGGGTGAAAACAAGTATCAGCAGTGAAGGAAACTCCAGTTAAACTTATAAAAGTTTATATAAATCCCTTAGGGTGTTTTAGTTCCCAAGGAAATGTAGGAATCCTATGTTCACTTGTTTGCTCTTTGTTATTTCCGTATGTCCCAAGATCACCGGTTATTTTGTAACAGTTCCTGAAAGCAGTCACAATGTTTTGCTGTTTTACTTACAGATCAAGTTGTTTAACAAGTTTACGTCTCACATTTCTTTTTATTTACATTTAAAACTGCTTACTGTTTGGACTCAGGCCTCAATTAGATGAAGATGATAGATGCGCTCATGAGAAAACATAAGTGGAGTTTGATTTTTGAGTTTCTTTGGTTTTGTTTGTTGTGGGTTTTTTTAATCTTATTTATTTTTACTTGCAATTTGTTTGGATTAAAATATCCAGGACTTAGAAATAAACCTTTTTTGAATACTTTATTGTATCATTCTTAATTATGTTTGTTAATACCAATCTACTCAGAGATTATTTCATTTTAACAGGTCACTTGGAAACACCAGAGAAATTACCATGACTCTTTCCTAAAATTTGTAAGGACCCCTAAACAAAAAATTTTCTATACACGGTTTTGTATAAGCTAATTAAACAAAAACAAACCAAAAAAAGGTGGAAGCTGCAATTTTTTTGTAGAGACTTTTTTTTTTTCATGGGAATAATCTCTCACAACCTTCCTAAACTGACTATTGCTGACTACATGGTGTCCCAGCTTCAAGAGAATGAATGGGGATCAAGGCATTCAAGTGCTCCCTGAAGCTGTGCACTTCACTCTTCAGGCCCTCTTTCCCCACTGCCTCCTGTCTCTTTCTCTGCTGTAGTTGCACTTGAGTACTATGAGAAATGAGGCATACAGTTCTATTTCTATGTCAAACCACCTCACAGAGCAATGCATATAATCGCCAAGTCTTTGTGAAGGCAAAGTACCTTCTGTGTCTAAATATCTCCTAAAGCTTCTGGACTGAGATCACTGATTCATGTGTGTGTGAAACTGTCGGGGGGGGGATACTGATATAGTAGCTTCACCACCACAAATTAGGTCACATCTTATCTCTTATGAAAAAAAGAATAATAAAGAAAAAAAAAAGAGGGAGATGAGAATGAAAGAAAATACTGTAATACAGAATAACTCTTATGGGTGGCTCTTTTCTTCCACATAGCCCCAAACAAATGTCTAGACTATTATTGATACTTTGGAATTGTGGTAGAGCTTTGTAACTTGTCAGTGGATGATGAAGGAAAATGGAAATTTCCAGAAAAACAAGTGACTGTGGAAATAATAATTTTTGCTTTATTTTGTCTTTTGTCTATTCTAGTTTTTATACATTCTGTCTATGATCAAAAGAAACAAACACATAGTTGTGGGGAATACTCAGTTTAATCTAAAAAACTGAGACAGAAAGAATAAATTAACTGGAAGAGGTGATATATTTTCATTAAATGTGGAGAGAGTTTTGATTACTGTATTGGACTACATGACTGATTTCGGAAATAAAATATCTGAAACTAATGTCAAATGAATCCCATTAAATGTTAGTTCATATCTCTCTCCCTCAGTAATTAAGGGAAAGAGATTAACTTTAATTCTATCCAGGATAGCTGAACATTTATGTCTTTTGAGTATATATGTACATATACAACTAGTTTGCATTAGGAGTATAACTTGTTTGCATGCTTAAGGAGAAGAGGATCACTTCTACTTAATCTGCCTTGCTTTTTAGATTAAGGTTAGTGAGCAAAATCATCCTACAATCTTCAGCAAAAGAAAAACACAAAACGGTTTATCGCACAATCTACAAACAGACTGAGAATGTGGCTTTCCATTTTATAATTTAAACTTTTTCACATTTTACTCTTCGGAAATTTTTTTTCATAGACAGTTTATTTATTTCATCATTGCCCTTAATTCAAACATTTTGGTTCTTGTCCTCTGGGGAAAAATGTGTAAATAAGTATTCGAAGGAAATATTGCCTAAGTAAACACATTGCTATTTATGCATTTTTGTACAAATAGGTAGCAGCCATCCCTCTTAAAAAGGAAAAATAAACTGTGACTAATCACATCAGAATGAATAACAGTGAAAATAGCACACACATATAAGATGACACTCAATGCTGTAAATTTCTTTCGAATAGTCAAAGGAAAATGCAATCATTTTTAAAACTTCTTGCAAAGAAGACTAATGCAACATATTTAAAAGTTCCTTGCATCCTAGCTATAGTTATAACTAAGTTTAAATTCAACTTAAAAATGTAGTACATTCATTAAATATTCATTGGTTACATATAAAGGCAAATATAAACTCTCATTATTTTTTTAATGGATTGTATTTTAACACAGGCATGAACTCTCTACTCTTGTGTATTTTGTGTGGTAATTTATTGCTATGCAGTTAAAATAAAAATATTTCCAAAGGAACTTTTCACTTTTTCCAACATCCATGGCAGTATATTACACCTGCACTTTTTTGTATAACTTGTTGCATAATTTTTATCTCAGTAGAACTGAAAAGAACTACATATTAGCATTTCAATTTTTTTTTTCTGTGTTGCACCATGAAAATATGTGTATTACATGCAAGGAGGGATAAAAAGAGGTCATATGCTGCAGACTTTTCAGAGTTGATGCTGACATTTTGTACAGGCACCAACATCTTCTTCAGTATGCTAATGTAACCAGTATTAAAAAAACCACCAAACCAACCAAAGAAACAGACAAAACCCCTAAACAAACTAACAAAAAAGAAAAATTAACCCCTCCCAGAAAAAGAACCCCAACCTAAAATACACTATCATGTTCTTCTTTATAATATAAAATGCGGGCAAAATCACTGAGGCTAAACTTGAGAAATTCTTTATTTCCCTTTTAAAAATAATATGTGAGACTGAAGTGTGTGAGCATGCTTAACCTTGCAAAAGCCATGATATCCCAAATTACTATTCACAAAAACCTTCTTTATACACCTATGTAGAGTTCAAAATTATTTATCTGTTGTGAATGCCCTTATAACATTATCAACTTACCTTATGAAGGCATTTGTTTCTGAGGGATGAGCATAGCCATTGAAATAGCTAGTTTATTATTCATTTATACTGAAATCTGCCCATTTTTTATCTTAATGGGTTATGATAAGTAAAGGACATATTTTACCTATATCTCTTTCCATGAATATTTTCATACTTCTTGTAGTTACCATCACAAATTTCAAGAGATAATTAGTATTAGGACTTATAATAATTTTTGTCTGCTAAGAAATGGTTTTATAAAAAATAACTTTAATAGCACAGTCAGATAGAAGAGACTGATCTTGGAGATGTGTATTTCTGTAAAGTCTAAATTATAATTAGACCTACCAATTGCCACAATGTCTACCTTACCTTTGCAGTGTCTCCCTTAATAACAATTATCTAGTAGTATTAACGTTGGTGTTGATGCTTAATAATCACGTTTCAGAGTTAAACACTATGTTTAGAAACAGCCCTGCCTTTTCAGGATAGGATTTACTGATTC
Source organism: Grantiella picta (assembly GCA_013397955.1). Taxonomy (NCBI): domain Eukaryota; kingdom Metazoa; phylum Chordata; class Aves; order Passeriformes; family Meliphagidae; genus Grantiella; species Grantiella picta. Next base: position 845,405 of record VZRM01000197.1, on the reverse strand, counting down.
ATTATCCTTGCTGATCTCAACCAAAGCAATAGCGCCAACAAAGAATGATAGAAAAAGGAATCTGGAAACCAAACAAATCACAAAGGATTTTCTATAAATCAATATCCACTTATTCTCCATATGACGAATAATGACACAGATTGCATTAAATCTTTTTCATTACACGGACAGCTATTTTTTTCTAATTAACATTACCTTCCAAATTATCTTATGTTTCTCAAACAAGTACATGTAAAAAAACATGGTGCTAAACTAAAAAGCAATATGTTATATAAACACCACTACGATGCGTCAATACTCAAAGAAAATTCCATGAGATATCAGTTTTAAGTATCAGCCTTTTATCTTTTGACTCAACACACATCAGGAAGTTTCAAAATAACTGGTATTAGAGATTTGCCATTAATTATACTGTATGCCCATTATGCTATTTATAACGTCAAAGGAGTGTGGTGCAGAACAAAGAAGGGAGAGAGAAATTAATATTTGCAAACTGCACCAAACTTGGGGCTATTTATAGAGGAGCGAGGTTTTTGTATTTGTCAAAGACCAACCTGAACCCTATTGATGCACAAGGTTATCCTCAGTAATAAATTACTGCTAAAATATTTGCAATAGTTGCTATTCTTAGAACAATCTTAATCTAATTAAACCAGTTGCTTAAATCTTGTTTTCCCTCTATACTTTTGAAATGTTTGCTTAGCACACAATATTGCCGTCATGTAGCACTATTTCAATGTATCAATTGCATGTGCTTAAAATCTCAGTGTGACTCAATAATGAAGTGTTATATAACCTCTGTGCTTGCCCTTTGTATAGAGGCAAAATTTACCTCATATATTTAAAGAATTTAAAGTGCTGATGACACAATGGTAATTAATATCACATCAGGGCTTTTGGTGAAGACATTGATATCAGATGAAGAAGTAATTTTACTTTGTGAAAATGACCCCCAACACTGCAATATTATCTGCACTGGTTTATTATCATAAATAAACCAAGCTGCCTCAGGAAACAGTGCAATCAATTACTGCTTTCTTATTCTGGACTGAGCTGTGTTCTTCAATTTATTCTTTGCTTCTTGTTGTGTTTGAAGAGGGAATTATATTCTCCAGGCTGATGTAGGATGTGTTTTGCTTCTTTCAAAGATGTATAATTTATCAACTCAGAAGACTTCACCTATAAACTATGCACATACATACTCATACATTTCATATGTGCATATGTGAAGGTATTTTTTTAGTATATCATTATAAAATAAGAATAGTACAGAAAACCAAACCTGCTTAGCTTTTTAATTTAATATTAAAGCCAGCTACTTTATAATTTACTTTGTTGTAGAGTAAGAGGGGTTTTTTCCTTTGAAGCATCCATTAGATTTTTTGCCTTTCCATATAGAGAGAACTCACTTCAAATCTAACATTGAGATATTTTTATCACTTATTTGCCCATTTTTGTTCATTAATATGTTTACACTAAGTTCAGAAATAGTAGATTTCTGTACATTTATTTGTATACAAGTTAATATGCTTGTGCAGAAATTAAAATTTACTTCTCTGAGAATAGAAAACGATTGATAATTACATGGTTTCTGTGTCCAGGACAGCCTCCAAGCATCATATCTTTACAGAAACCTCCGAGGCTCTTTCCTGTCTTTAGAGTGCTTTCAGCAGACATCTGGTGAGTTGAAGTCCTGCACAAGAAAAAGGTCTAGCCATTGTGAGACTTCTCCCAGTTGCTTATAGAATATTTTATTCACCTCTTCTTCTTGGCTGGGTGGTCTATAACAGACTCCTACCATGATATTTGCCTTGTTGGCCTTCCCCCCAACTCTTACCTATAAGTGCTCAACCCTCTTATCACTCATTGAACCCTAGGAACTCAAATGCTATTAGTTGTATTTGCAGTTATAGCATCAGACATATAAAATCACAGTCTAAGCTGTGTGAATCTCATTAATTTCATTAAGCTAATAAGGAAACTCAAGAATTATTCTTCTTGTTAATGCAAAAATGGACACACTTAAACCTCCACATATTAGTTTCAGCATGGGATGGGCAGAAAATTGGAGCAAAATAAATTATATCAGTGAACATAGATGAAAGCAGCAAATGAATTTCAAAGCAAGGCTTAGTTTATGTTCTTTTTTCTCGATCTCTCAAACTTGCAAGGCATTACAGGACAGCTCTGGTTTTGACAAAGTTTAAGCTAATGTCTACTCCTTGAAGATGAGCCTTCTGAAGATCTGTCACAAAGAAAACTTTGATAGCTGCTGCAGGCATGTTTTTCTGTGTGTGTGTCAAATACTTTAAACAAGAAATGGAATACATTCCAGATGGCTTATGAAGAGTGATAACATCGACCAACTCCTAACCACCCTTTCTTTAAAACAGCTTGTAAACATCAAATAGGATTGCCAAAATCATTCAGCAGTAAAATGTTTTTATTGGTGCTTATAAAAGTCCAAATTGCTTCATTTCCTCAGAGAGAAAAAAATGAAAGTGGTATAATATTCTAAGTTGAATGAAGCATATTTGTGGATAATGTATAAAACTGAAAAGCAGCAAGGGCAAAGCACACAAGTTTTAATCCATAATTTTATCTCATGGTAACAGCTCTAATTGAATAAAACATGACCAATATTCATTTTATGAATTAAATTAATATATTTTTTCTAGCTGACCAAAATTTTTTAATTTCATATCAAAAAATAAAGATTTGGGAAGATAGCTATCCAATATAATATAATATAATATAATATAATATAATATAATATAATATACTTTTAGCATACTTAGATTAATACAAACAAAGAATACTCCTTATAGCAGAAAAATAAGAAGCCACAACCTTATAAATATTGGTAGGATTGTATAGAATGTTTTATAATCTTTGTAAGATTGGGATTTTTTTTCAGACACTTTTGTTCTTCTTTCTAGTACTCTTATTCCCCTTTTTTCCCCCTTTTTTCCCCCTCAGAAATCTAAGTGAACTAAATCAACATTCAGATTTAAATGTTTAAACGTTATGAATAATACAGATTTTTGTCTCTATAAGACAAATACTTTCTCTAGCATTCTATTATACTTGATTTAGGTAGTATTTATTAGCAACGTCCAAAACTGTGGTTCATAAGAATATGGAATTATGAAGCATTTAACTTACTTTTTCTAAAAAATATCGAACATGATTTGCATACAATATTGAGAAAATCTATATCATTTAAAGCTAAGGAATACCTTAGATAAAAATCAGATTCTGATTGGTAGCATCATTGTTCAGCTTGAGCTGTTTAAATACCCGAAGTTGTCATCTCCTCATGGTGTTTGCTGGACAAACATACTCTAATGGATTATTCCTATCTCTAAAATCATGGTAAGTATTGCCAAATCCATGTGGATATACTCCTTTTTCAAAAATATAACAGTAAAGGCTGATATGATATATCACTTTTTAGATGTTGAGAATTTGATGACATTATCCACAACAGACTGCACAGTGCCTCCCTTATTAACCAAACAATCTGGGAACTATTGAGAAATCTCTTATAGCAAGGCTCATTAATTGAAATATGTGGCAATAAATGTCCCTGTCGCATTGCAATCATGCTGTTCATATTACATAAAAGATTACTTCCAAATAATCTCTGTGTTACTTTTAGTATGCAATATCCATTATGAACTTTTGTTATACATTGGAGAGTTCTCCAGAGTGCTGAAATTTTAGGGGAAAAATATAATATTGCCCTTTTTTTTCCTGAAAAATCATTTATTAGTTGCAAAATATTCAGTAGTAAAATAGTCTGATCTGAAATATAAACTGAGATGAATACCTAGAGATGAAAATACCCAGAAGTAAAAGTAAGTACTTAATGCAAGAATTCAGGCATTGCTTCAGCTATGTGTCATGTGGGGGAATATGCTTCTTTATGAAACTCAGCAGTTGCAGGACTCAAAAGGGATACTTATGAAGGATGTCTAAAACCACCACTTGAGTCCTGATCTTGTTTAAACTGCACAAAATAAACGAGTTCCAGCATACCATATCACTGTAGCTAGTAACAGACCATAGACTTTGCACTGGTTTTGCACCCCCTCAGGGCTGAAATTGGATATGCATAATTTGTTTTCACTTTTTTGACCTGACTGATACTTTGTTTTACTTAGTTTAACTGATACAACTTTTTTTTTTTTTCCCTAATCAGGAATCTATGGCTAATTCGTTTTCTATATCATTGTGTGGAAAAAACATGGTTTTGTGCAGAAAGGACAAAATGTGCCAGGACTTGGCAGTAGTGACTAAAGTAAATAAGACTGGGGATGCATTAATTGTATTTTAGTCTTGGTTTTTATGTATGAAAATGTACACAGTAGGTAAAGTTGCCTCCTGCTGTTTCTGATTCTGTGCCCACCCACCCACCACTGAGGAGGTGCCCCAGAAGGTGCCTCCACACCCCAAGCTGGGGTCTCTGCCTGCTGCCCCCACACTGCCAGACCCCTGTTATGTGCAGGCTGCCTCTGGTTCTTCTTTCCCAGCTCAAAAGGGGCATTTCTAGCCAAAACCATAAAAAATGGCAACAGCTCTATACAGAAAAAGAACCCCAACACTTCAGCTTTTTGATTCCTAATATAAGAAGTGAAAAGAAATTGCTTGAAGTATATTCTTCAATTCAGGCATTAAGAAAAATTGCCTCTTATCAACTTCAGTTCATTAATCATCAGGCAATTTTGTCTCTAAGTGGAAGGCAATAGCAGGTAGATGATGTTTAACTAGTTTTTGTAAAAATAAAAAGTATAACTTGTGTTGACGTTTCTCTCTTCTGGGGGGCTGCAGGAAGCGGCGGCCTCACAATACGAGGTCTCCCCGGCACGTATCTCCACCAAGTCTGGGCCGGGCGGCCCCCGGGGTGCGCTTAGCGTGGCATGGGTCTCCGGCCACAGAAATTCTAGCAGGAAATGAAGTGGTACAAAGGAACAAACCTGGACTCATCTCTGTTCTAGCAGAGAGGTTTATTTGGGGTAACTGGGAGAGGGGTTGCAGGGGAGGAGAATGGGAGAAGGAAAGACGGGGAGATAGGATATGGGCTGCCAGCCCAGAGATAAGACCAGCACCTCCCAGACCCAGGACCTGGCTTTTAAGGGGAAAGGAAGGGGGTGGGGGCTGGTTCTCTGAGAGGCAGTCCCAGGAGAAGGAAGGAAAGATTGGCAAAAGGGGTACACACCAATAGGTTTTCAGGTACAGCAGAGCATATTTCAAAATGAACCAATGGCATACAGAGCAGGGAAACAAAGAGAGCACATGGAGATCTGAAAATTGCATTGCTACATTGTGTGAAAATAAAAGTACCTTTTCTTTATTCCTAGGTATTGTGGCACTAGCAATTTAGATCTAGAAATCTAAATTTAAGTTACCAGAGACTTCAGCTGAAAAAAAAGTCGAAATAAAACTTATTAAATTAATTTAGCTTTTTCTTTTCTTGCATATTGCCTACAAATGTACATTAGGTCTTGAAATGTGTGAGACTGGATTGCAGTTAGAAAGGTTAATACTTAAGGGCATGAAATAGTTCTTAGAATTTGAAATCTATTTGCAGTTATTCAAAAACTCATTTGGGAAAATAATGTGTAGTCTGTGACTAGTCACTTGATATTTTTAATGTTAATGGTTTGCTGTTGGGACTATTTAAATGGTCACCTTTCACATAATATTGCCTTTGCTCTCTGATTGAAGCCTTTAATTTTTATAAATTAAAAAATATTAATGACAGAACTTTTGGGATTTGTAGGGGTTAGACTAGGGAGTGATACCTATGTTAAACTACAGACTGAAAGACATTATTCTCTAAGAGGAAGTTTAGAAAATTTAATAATATTTTCCTTAGTTCTCTCTTCTCCAATCAAAAACAAAAATGTATTTTCTATAGCTACCTCAGTTCAAATCGAACTATATTCTTTCCTGATAGAAAAAGAATTAATGAGACAAATTTTGCAACTATTTTATAGATTATATTTTTTTCTTTTTCATTCATGCAGAACATTCAGGTTGTTCTGACCTTCAGTTCATATTAAATAAAATATACAAACACGGCTACATTTTTAAAAATCATTGTGAAAACTACTATGATTGGCATAATAATCGTAGAATCATGGATGACTTGGGTTGGAAAGGACTTTAAAGATCATCCATTTCCAAACCCCCTATCATGAGCAGGACACTTTCCGACAGACCATGTTGCTCAGAGCCCTATCCAACCTTGCCTTAAACACTTCCAGAAATGGGGCATCCACAGCTTCTCTGGGTAACCTGTTCCAGGGTCTCACCATCCTCACAATAAAGAATTTCTTCCTAATATCTATTCTATACCTACTCTCACTGAAAAGCCATTCCCCTCCTTGACTTACTACTAAATGTTCTTGTAAATAATAGTCTCTCTCCATCTTTTTTGTAGGCTTCTCTGTGAACTCAATAGCAAAATGTCAATATAACCCCTACCAGATTGGGATTTAACCCTTTTATGTGTCTCAGGGGCAGGAATGATACAATACCAACGCCTTTTCAGTTTTCACAGTGGCATCTTCAAATAAGCAGCAGGTTTTTAAAAAATGTGAAGTTACAGTCAGACACACACAGAACAATAAAATAATGCAAGGGAAATGTCTGTGACTAAAACTCCAGACTGAGACTTAGAAAACTGGGTTGTTACTTCTAATTTTGGCATAGGCTTCATATAAAATGTTACTCAACCCTCAAAGGCTGTGCACACAAAGGTCGTGCAGTTTTAATGTAATTGTTACCATTCTTCTTCTTCTGAAAAATACAACCTCAAGTTAAGTACCTAATCTCGCCAGATGCTTAAAAATAGACTACTAAAAATCAGAGGAGCTGTAGAAATATTTGAGAAACATACCTTTATTCTAAGACCTCTTTTCCTCCAGGAAAGGACTTGTGCATTTCACTCTGTTGAGGGCTGTGGCTGTTGCTGCACTTTATAAGTGTTGGAGGTATTCATCTTAGAATTGATGGCAGTGGAGATCTGATTCTGAGTGGGTACCTTGGGATTACAGAAATACAAAAAAGAACTGGTTAAGTATTAAAATTTAGTTAAAAGCTATTTTGAAATACTGGTTGAAAGTATTTTGGAGGCATTTGATGAAGTTTTACTGGATATGGAATTGGAGTATGCTTAGAGCTTGAGTTTGAGATTTGTTTGCATAGAAAAGAACTGATTCTTCACCCAAAGAATTGAAAGAAATACAGTGTCTTTAAACCTGTTGTATTTTCTTGTCGCTGGAGTTGTGTATCATGCAAAATCACTGTTGTGTAGACATTAATTTAGGAATCAGCAAAAAATCCACATATGATGGAAAACAAAGGTTTTCCAAATGCTGGTGTCAAAAGTCTGTGCAGTTCTTCTTTGCAAGCAGGCAGAACTGTTGGAATTACTCATCAATGCACAGTCTGAAAAATAATCAACATCTAAAAGCATATTTAAATCAAATAAAAAATTCTTTCATAAATGTCCCAGCTGAAGATATGCAATTCATTTCTATGAAAAAAACCCACCACTGAATTAATTCTTAATGAATGGATTGCAGTAGCTAAAATGCCATGACTGCATTGACTGCTTTAGTTAATCTGACATTGAGTCCAAAGCTTACAAAGTCAACATAACTCTTAGGACATTCTGCTTACTTAGCCACATTGTTTGAAGGACCTGCTTCAAAAGAGGCTAAGTAAGTCAAGATTTATTAGACAATTTCAACAAAGTATACAGAAATATCTCAAAGTATTGTTTGCTAGCTTAAATATGAAGAGAAGAAGCAAACACTTCCACAGACACTATCTTCACCTGAGGAAATTTTAAAATAATGGCTTCATAGCATTTTGGTATAAATTATGCCCTTGTGTGCTGTCAAACAATATTGATGATATCTTTTTCTAACTTATGCTAAAATACCTTTTGCCTTCTATATTGCTGAACCGGGTTTTTTTCAGTCAATGGCTAGCGCATTTTATACATTAGTTTTTTGTGTATGAGTTACCATACTTGATATTGAAACACTGTGTCATTAATATAGTATAAAGAGACTGGTTTGTCCTTGATTTCCTTGCTGCATATCTGGTTTACAGCAAAAGGAGAAAAGCTATTTCTAAACTCTCTTCCCCTTCAAAATAAAAGAAATTTCATTACAGAAAAATATTCTGTGTTGTATTGTTTTTATATTTATTTTGTCTATATTTTGGATTAAAACATTCATTAAAGACTGTAAGACAAATATATGAAATTAATCAAATTAATTTAGAAGAGCTAAAACAGTATAATAAGAATTTTCATTACAGCTCTTGCTTGATATTAAGGCTCCTTGAAGAGCATGAAGAACAAAAAGGATTTTAATCCAGTCAGTGGCCTTATACATTAAATGTATGACACCATAATAGAGTCGCCTGGAATCAGGAATGAAAACTGCCTCAAAATATTAGGAAAAACTCTCCATAATTTAACTTCAAGATGTTAGCCAAGTAAAACAGTTCAGCAGGTGGAGCTAGATTGTTAGTGGAAATGCAAAAACTACTACTAATACTACAACTACTACCATTACTACTGCTGCTGCTGTTGAGTGAGAAAGATTTTTTAGATGCTTTAATACACCATAGGTAATATGGTGTTCTGGGGAGGTGGTGAAATTATCCACTCTGAACTACTTGAATCCTATTTACTGTATAAATTCTGGACTCTTACTCCAAGGAAAGCACTTAATCTTTCACTTTCTTTTGAAATAATTAGGTTTGTGTTCATCACCTGCAGGAGCTTTCTCTTTTAGTAGCACAATATGTCACCTTAAAAAACACACATTTTTTGTGTCACCTTCTCTGTCATTCATATAACCACTGATATGGCAACTACAGTGGCTGTTTATGCAGAAAAATAAACTGCAGAGCAACTTTAGTGATATCTTGATTGCATCTGTATGTAATGAAAAAATCATCACCACTGGACCAGACAGGTTTCCCCAGAGTAATAAAAAATTTACCGGGAACCAGCCATGATCTGATAAATGCTCCACAAAATTAGTTCTTGGAACAAAATTTAGGAGGTGAGAATTTAGCAAGTCTAGTCATCATGGTAACGGGTTTGTTTATGTCTAAACACAACACTTTATGACTTAGGTTCTATTGACAGTCTGACACTGTTGACCAGTATGTTTTAATGAAGATCCCCCAGAATTAAGTGATGTGGACTCAAACGCAGTGATGTATATCTCTCTCTTCTCCATCCCCATCTGTGCCACTGCTATTTAACTAGATGAAACCTAGGAAAAGACCATAAAGGGATTGAAAAGATCAACCTTAAAGTAGTTGTAAATAACACTCTAGATATCAGGAAGAATTTTTATTCCAAATCCATATCTCTGTCCAAAATGTGGTGCTACTCATTATTGTGCATTATAATCTAGACACAAGTAATAATATGACTGTATGGCAGGTGCAATGAACAAAACACTTTTGACTATAATCCATTTGAATTAAGTCTTATGTAGCAAAAAAGCAAAGCCCATCTGTTTAAAAGCTTTCTCACAACTAAATAAAAAACCTGCAAGCATATAAACAAAGAAAATTCCAAGCTGTGAAGCTCATAGAAGAAACAAAGCAGGCAAAGCAACCAAAACTAAAACTAAACTTTTGCCATCCTTATGTCCTTTCCTCCCTTTGATTCCCGATACTGGCAGTGCATTTTTGTCCTGCTTGTTGAATACAGGGCATGAATAGTCTCCAGTCCTCTATAACGTCATTAATTTGTAGACCAGATTACATTGTTTATAGTCCTTCCACCTGCTCAAACCCATTCTGATTAATACAATTTCAGTTTATTTCACACCTTTTGGCCTACCATATATGAACAACAGTCAAGGCATCCTTAGGATAAAGCAAAATATATTAAGACTAACACAGCAGGGCCAAAATTAGGGTAATGAAGAGCTTTAGGCCGTAGTTACCGATAAGAGAACTTTCATCTTGTTACAGGCAAGCCAAGCTTCTGATCATTATTTGGGGCATTGTCAGATTTGCTACTCAGGTAGCAGATATCTTCTAGAATTTTACTGCTTATGTTAAAATACTTAGAAGTGAATTAATGACTCAGTAGTGTCTGGCATCACATTCTTAAGGAAGATATAAGCTCAGAAATGCCGTTTTATTACTTCTGACTGAATTTTGTATGTAGTTCTTAGTTTGAAAAATGTTGGTGTCTAATTCTAGTTTACATTAATTTATAAATCTCATCTCTTGTGACTGTTAAGGTTCTTTTAATATCCAAGCCAATTTTAGTCTTGACCTACTGTGAGTAACAACTTCCAGATTTAGCTCCATTTGGCCAACAATTGTAAGTGTTATTGTCTTGGAGTCAGTCACATTAATACCATCAAGTAACGAAAGGATTTCTGAAGTAGCATATTAAGTGTTGTGGTCATTTGACGTAATTATATAATCACAGTCACAATTTTTTGCAAAAAAAAAAAGTGGAACCAATAGAATCATGCCCCTTTCTTTTCCTCAATGTCACTAAAACTCCCTATCTTTTTCTTACTTAGCTTTTGCTCTTAAAACTTAGACTATTTCATGGGAGGTTATCACTCAACATCTGCAACTATAGGTGCAAATGCAAACATCACCTCTCTTTGCTCTTCACACCTTACTTCCCACTTCTCCAATCTGTCTAAACTTCATAGCCAAATTTCCTCCTCCTCTCCCTCTCTTTTATCTCAATCAACTGATTTCTACCCCTAATTCTTCTCCCTTTTTGGCAGCAATTACAGGTTTCCTTTTCCTACATGCCAACATCTCCATCATTCTAGATCTCCTACACTTCACTTTTGACCTTTAACATATTTTCAAGTCTTGCCCTATTTTTATCTGATATAAGCAGCCACGTTTTTTTGAAATAAGCCTAATCTGCTTCTCATTTTCCCACAATGAACAGCTTTTCTTATTTTTTCCCTCCCTACATAGTTTTAAACAGCTGCTTTGCAAAGAAACCTTTTTTTTTCTTTCTGTTCAGTTGTTTGGGGTTTTTTACTTCAGTGCTTTGGTCTCTCCTTTAAGTTTATATATTCTTGCTGTGTTTTTGTAGAAATAGAATAATGTAAATGGTCACAATTGATAATAGGTAAAACTTCATCGTCTCCAATGTACATATGTGTCAGGTAAAAGCATAGTCTCTTTGTAGTGCTGCTGTAAACATCTATCATTACACATTGTTTGTTGAACTCAGGTAGTGGATTTTCTCACTGAGTTTTCTCTTTTCTCTACGTCTTTTGCTTCTATTGGCCACATTGCAACATCTAAAGTACCTCCTACACAATTAGCACCCAAGGCAGATTATTTGATTGCTGGTGATTTAAAAGAGCTATGGGGAAGCTGGCTAGCACAGTCAGAAGTGCTTACTGGGAGAGGTTTTTCTGGTCCTCATTTTCACTGGAAGTAAAAAGTTAATGTAGCATCAGCCCGTTAGGATGTTAACAGCTGACTGCTTGACTGCATGCAGGCTGGCATACTGGGAAGGGGAGAAAATGTACACAACACGTGGAACATCTCTAATTCTTTAGTAAGCTCTCCCAGTTATCCACCACTACCTCCCCTTGTCCTCCACTACCGGGGTGTCTTCAAAGATTTTGTTCTAGCACTGCTCACAGAACTAAGATGTGGATCTTTTTTTTAGTCTGGTCTGTGTGAAGTTAATTTTAAAAGGTTTTAAATTGGTACTTTGAATTACATGAAAAATAAGAACTACATTTGGTAATGCTCAGCATTATGCTCAGTTGAAATATCTGAAAGAATAATGACAGATACTTGTAGCAATGTATCTCATTCAACAAATTCAGCAGAAAAGATAAAATTTTACATAAATCATGACATTTGGATGGTTGCTACTTTCTTATTATTTAGAAATCATATTTTGAAGTGCAGAAAGAATATTTACCTATTTTTTCTTTCTTTCTTAAAACCTGACAAAGCCATACAACACAAAGAAGGTTTTTATAAGTAATATGAGAAGTATGTATAAAATATACTGCAAATGGCAAACTTGGTTTATAAGACAGGGTGACATTTTTATATTCACTAAGTCTTGGTTTTACTAGACATGCAATCTTTCCAATGTATAAAAGTCTGCAGAGGTATCTGAGAATATATATACCAACACTAAGTAGCTCTTACACTTTATAGCACCATAAATGTAAAAGCAGTGCTATTACACTTGAGAGTTACTTGCTTTTATACAGCAATGACTACACAGGAATTAAATAACATAGCAAATAAACAAAGTGTTTTTACCACAAAATACAATAAACTTGATTTATTCAGTGAAAGTGAAAAATTAATGCCTAAGGGCTTTTTCCTTCTTCACTTTGATTATATTAGATAGGTCCGCATTACTGAGCTTTAATAACATCTTGGCCTCATCTCCTATTACATGGACCCTATCAGGTCCCCTGTGGTGAGTGAGAGAACCCAGATTAAGAAAAGGTGATAATAAGATCTTGATATTTGTTTGACACTATTGAGAAGATCTAGGGTGTATGTGCAGTACTTGTTAGTCCAAGTATTGTGTACAACTCTTCCACGATCAACCTTTCTGTGGTTCTGTGGGTGGGCAGAGGAAGGAGATATGTAGTTATGTAAAAGGGAAGATTAAAGTATAGACAGAAGTGGCACAGCCTTTTGGTATAATCAAATATGTTTCAAATTCCTTAGTTTCTGATTTCTGAAGCCATTTGGAAGACCCCTCTGATGCATGTGAGATAAATGTGCCTTGATCATAGACTGATGGCCCATCTCCTTTTACTATCTACAGGAGAACAAAAGTAGAAAAAAGACCTGAAGTTTAGATGGTTGAATTCAAAGCAGATAAACCACAATTAATGTGTTTAAATTAGCTGTTTTTCTTCACTATGCCATGTCAGAAGCCATGCCATTCTGGACCAGAGGGAAGCACAAAGCCCAGTTGCTCTCCTGTAGCTTTGATAAATACAAGAACAGTTCTACTTCCAGTAACATAGAGGAAGTGTTTGCAGGATAACTTCAGCATTACCTGCTAACGTAAAACCAGTTGACAATTATGTCCTTGTCCTGTTGATTCATGGGGAAGTCAGAGGCTTCCAACATTTACTTCACTTGAGAAAAAAATTTGCATGATGTGGTAATAATTGACAGTCCTTAAAGAAGGAAGAGGTAAAAGGACAATATTATTATTATTATCTGAATAGGTAAGGCATAAAATAATCTAGATGAGATGATCAACTGGTTTAAAAGCAAAGAGAATGCAGAATACAAAAATGTGGTTTTTTATTTTCACTTACGTTTTAATCTGAATGTCATCCATTTCAAATTGTAAAGCATTTGAGGCATTAGAATGTTTGTAGAAGTCTGTTTTTCATTAGGTCACTAATTTCAGATGAAATCTAAAGGAAATGTAGTTGTTTTAATGTGATTCAGTGTGATTTCAACTGGGCAACAGTTTAATCATCAGTAATGTACACTATGTACTAATGTACAATATGAAATGTCACTGTAATAGCAGGCCAAATTTCATTTACTTTTCCTGCGTGACCTATATGATGGATGCCATTGGGGTTACCTTCAGTTATTTTACTCAGAGTTATTTATATTTTCCATTTTTAATCCTGCCCTTTCTTTTTCCATAAAGCTGATTTTCTTGTCTTAAAACATCTTTTATTACCTAATTAATTCATCAGATCCACAGTTGCATTAAAACCCTAGAAAAAGGAAACCTAGCCCAACCACTGTGCAAGTTTTCCCAATAAGGTGAAACACATTATCTGATTTAGACATGGTCGGACTTGGGTACAGACAGCTCCATAATTTTGGAACTAGACAGAGGTTGTCACCAGAATTTATAAAAATTAGAAACTTGACAAAGGAGGCATCTTGAGTACTAGGTAAATTTAAAATCTGATAGCTGTCTAATCAGAGAAGTAAGGTATAAGGATTGGTTCTAGATTTGAACCAGAGGCATGATCCACTTTATCACATGATGCTGTTAAAAGAAGAGACTACCTGCGATTTCCTGAACTTTGCAAAATATGCTTTTATTTTTTGGTCAGAAATTCAAACAAATGAAACCAAAAAGTCACAGAATCATGGAAATTGAAAGGGACATCCAGAAGTCTTCTTGTCCAACGTCCTGCTTAACAGAGCCAACTCAACCTGGATGATCAGGTCCATGTGCAGTCAGATTGGAATACCTCTGAAGATGTTAGCTCCAAAATCTCTGTGGGAAACTGTGTTTGAGTTTGAGTGCAAGTGTGACCATAAGAAGATAAGTATCTATCTCATAGTTTGTCCTTGTTTATGTCTAGATGTATTTTGATGTATCACAAATTCCTTGTTTAGACAGAAAAGAAAGGTTGTTAGCATATGCCACCCAGTAGGTATTTTTCAAAATACATTGTGAATGCTAATATTTGTAATATTGGTCAAAGAGAAGCCAAGGCTGAAAAGTGAAAATTTATTTTAGAGAAGATACTACTTGAAATAATGGCTTAAATATCTATCTTAGTTTCCTATGGGGAAATAATTCATTGTTCCAAGGTAACTGTGAAATATCCCCAGACCACCATTGCAGAGCAAAAGGTGCTTCTGAATATCCACAGCTCACCCTAATTGAATAATGCGTTTCTAATTTCTCTGCCCTCTTTCTGCCTCCCTGCACCACACACAGTTCAAATGAAAGAGTGGAGAATGCTGTTATGCACAGGTTAATGCACAATTTAAGTAAAGGAGTTTGCTACCTGTGTCACTTGTTCCTCAGGGAAATATTGTAATTGCTAAATTCCTGTGCAATTTATTGTGCATGGACACATCAAATTATTTCACTCTTTATTAATGCTGGGAATGCCATTGGTATCTCAGAATTTTTTAGGGTAACCTAGATTAATCCTAATGCCTATTGCAATGAAACTGTAGGCAGTAGTTGGATGATCATAATAATCTCAGACCAAGAGTTTCTGAACACGTGAGCTTCAGTTTGTATGTCTACAGAATTTGAGAGTTGGAAGTGATGTTCTTAACAGGTTAAAGAATCAGTAATGGTTATTCAGGAATAAAGACATAGAAGGGTTTTTGTAATCAAATTGATGCTGGAATTTTCCTTTCTAGCCCTTAGTTTTGGTAGGATCTAGATGGACTGAATCTATTTCAATGAAGTTAATAATACTTAAAAGTTCAGCTTTGTAAAGATTTAAATTGTTAAATTCCACTGATCTCAGGTTAGGTTGAGACCTTGAGTCTCTTCTTATCTGCACCTTAAATTCTGCTGTGTTCTGTATATTTACTGTTAGTCTCTGTTAGTGCTTGAGCCTTATTGTTCTGTTGTGGTGTGCAATAACTCTCATTTTCATATACTTTGATCATTGTAACTTCTTTCCCAGTCACTCAAATTTCCTTGTTATTAAGAAGAGAAGAAACGAGGAAACAGGAACAAAAATGAATTTAATGAAAAATTAGATATATAGAGTCTTATTATTTCAGTCGTTGATATCACTCCATATCCTGAAAAACTGTGATTTTTTTTAACTGAAAAATAAAATGAACTCTAGCTATTCTTTAACTGAAAAGAGACCAAACTCTTCAATCCTCACTTTGCATACAAACATTGAAAGTTCTTATGGCTATGCTAATGTGTGGGAGTATGTGTGCTAATACACACATATGTATCTATCTATGTATATGTATTCATGAGAAATGCCAAGCTGAATTTCCTTGGTGAACAAAATCTTGTGCTGCTAATGAGTAGAAGAACAGGAGGAATATATTCATAAAATGGAGAACATGGAAACATTGCTGTTGAGGTATGAAAATCATAACATAAAGCAGTTAATTTTTTGCTAGAGGAGCAGATGGGAACATACTATTAACCTTTAAAGGCATACAGGATGTTAGCTTAACTTCTAAATTGAATTTTTCAGAAAATATAGGAGACACTATGCAGAAGTACTTCAGCATTTTCTTTGTACACTACAATAAAAAAAATAATGGCATTAAAAGCTCGGCTTTCTCGGTGCATCAAGTTTTAAATCTCACAAGGGAAGAGATATCAAACTGTCAGTGTAAATGGCTAAGAAAAAGAAGTTAAAAAAGAGAAGTTCACAAAATGTGTTATATATCTAAGAGAGGAAAAATACAAGTCTGATTTCATAATGGTGTTGAACAGAGATTTCCATCTTAGAATTTACTCCCTCCTTCAGTGTTGTCTTGGAGTGCTATTTTATTTATAAACCACTCATCTGCATATGTATTTTTTTGTCAGTAAGTCTGCTTCTCTCAGGCCTACTTTGTTGCTGTATCTGATTTCACACATAGAAGTAACAGAGCATCTGGGACATCGGGAGAGAAACACTGAGCATCTTGGACAAGGAGATACCTATCTTTGAGAAATGTGACATTTACTATGTGACTGTGTGACTGATATAGTAACGTGTAACTCAGCGAATACTTGACACATAAAGAATTGCTATTCTGTAACACAGATTTGTATGTTTTATTCTGCTGATATATTTCACAGTAAAGGCAACAATTTTTAATCAAGCAATTCACAGTCTTCCAAAAATGCATAATAGTTTTCAGAAGAAGGCATCTATTTGTGATTTGGCTCTACTAGGTTTTTTTATGTAGCTCATATTTACATCCAGCTCCCAGACCTCATTTGTTCTTTAAACTATTTGTGTATCGTTTTGGAGAAACACCTCAATTTCAACATAATATTTGAAAGATCGCTGGAAGTGTTTACTTACCTTTGGTTCCTATTCCTTAGGATGAGGTCAGATTTTGCCACACAGTCTTGTCGGTGCCAATACCACCTTACTTTTCACCCAAAACATTAAAAGATACTGTAAACCGAAGCAATCCATCTACTGTTTGTATGTTAGCTGAAACACACAAGATCTCCTAGAAATATCAATTTAAGAAACTTTATGCTGAGAGGCTCTAATAATAATATTAACGATTTTTATTCAAGAAAAATATCAGGAAATAAACTAGTTTATTCTCGGCTTTAATCACATGCTTATATTTTAACACAGGTGAAGCAGATTTCTGTGCATTTTTCCCTGTTGATGTACTTATGTTTGTTATTAGAACTAATGCTGAACAGATTTTAACAGTGGCTTTTCATGTTTCATATGTTGTTTTGTAAAAATGTACTGGTGCAAAGGCCAACCTTCGTGATGTTTCTCACTGCGGGAGGATGGCAGGAAGCAGCAACCTCACAAAACAAGGTCCGCTGTGGTGCATATCTGCACAAAGTCTGTGCCGGGTGGCCCCCCGGGGCACGCTCCATGTGGCATGAGTCTCCGGCCACAGAGATTCTGCAGGAAACGTGAGGTGAGGCAAAGAAACGTACTGGACGCCATCTTCAGTCTGCCAGGGAAGTTTATTAGGGGTCTGTGGGTTGGTTTAGGGAAGGAGAAGGGGGAGGAAAGAAGGGGAAGGGAGTAGGGGCTAGCAGGCTGAAGATGGTGATGTCAGGCTCACGCCAGCATGGGATTATAAGGGAAGGGAAGGGGGTAGGGATTGGCCTCCCAGAGCCAATACTGGGAAGTCTGAAGGGAAGACAGGTGGGGGAACACACCAATAGGTTGCTAATAAGGCAGAATGCATATTTCAAAAACAGCCAATAACATACAGAGCAGGGGAACAAAGGAAAAGCCACATGGAATTTTGCAGGACCACGTTGCTACACCTTCACATAATTATCAAAGTGCAGCCTAGTGGGACATTAATTGACCTGCAAATTTTGTTGGTTTTATATGCTATTTAATTTTCCCATCATGTGATCTTTCTATAACAAAAGCAGACAACATTTTAGGCACCATTTTGAATTACATTTGAGATCTTACATTTTTAGGTTTTTCATTTCATCTATAAACTTAAGTACTTAAAAAAATGGAACATACAGAGTTCTGAAGACCAATGAGCAACAGATAATTTATTCCAGTTTTATTACTAATCATTCATAGGATAAGAAGAACACATGCCAGTGTTACTCAATCAATTAAACAAAAAAAGTTTAATAAATAAGTAGATACTTTTGTTGGTCCTTCACTCATTAGAACAATGTCCTTACAGCTGTCTTATATTCAAATTTAGAGAAATAATTTCAGAACGCATGCTTCAGTATCGATGAAAAAGGTAAAATAATTGGGGTGTTGACATCCAGGGCTATTAGCATGTCATGCCTCAAGAATCTTGACTAGAAGTACACCCCTTTTCATTTTCTCAGGTTCTCTAGTACTACAGTCTATAAATTTATACTAAGCAATAAAAGCAATTTCAGTTGATGTTTGTAAGCCTAAAGTGAAGTTGATGTTTTACTCCTAAAATGTCGCTGTTGAGCCGCTAGCAGAGAGAAGAGGCCCAGACTCAGCGTAGCATAAAAGATCTGTATTTTATTATTTAATTCCAAATTATATAGACTTTTCAAAGGTCACTCAGATTGGTCAGTCTGAAACCTCCCCCTAGGCCGATTGGCCAGGCCCAAACTGCGCACATCTCGAGAAACTGTTTTAATAACATCCAAACTTTATCTTTGTTTATAAAAACACAAGAAAAGAGAGAAAAATTCTCACGGGAAAGATCTGTGCTAGCCACACTAAAATAATGCCATTGCTTGCCAAAAAGTACTTAAAATATTTAAAAATACTTATAAGCTCATCTTTGGCTCCTAGAAGATTATTTATTCAGTCATATACCATCCGTTACAGTTTAAGGTTGTCTTCAAGGTAAAAATACAACAGGCTTATATTAATAATTTGAAAATATGTCAGTAAAAT
This sequence comes from Grantiella picta, assembly GCA_013397955.1. Lineage (NCBI taxonomy): Eukaryota > Metazoa > Chordata > Aves > Passeriformes > Meliphagidae > Grantiella > Grantiella picta. Next base: position 826,560 of record VZRM01000197.1, on the reverse strand, counting down.
GACGCAATATTTAATAGAGTAACTGTATTATTAATGTTTTTTTAACTTAACAGATCCTTGCATCACGTGTAGAACTTAAATATAATTTAAAAAAACCCTACACAAAGACACTTTCCCAAAGGTACAGAACTGTTTTATTTACATATATAGAGTTACATTAAAGCTACGTGAACCACTTTGTGACTCTTATGAAGAGTTCTATAAATTATAAACAGGATAAAATGGAATCTGTATACTATTAGAAAGGAAGCAAAATTCTCTTTGTTGCAAAGAAAACTCTGCTATCTTGGTCAAAGTTCTCCTTATTTATGTTTCCTCTGGCATAATTCCAATATATTAGGTAGGATTTAGGCACTTAAATAGAGAATTAGGTTCCAGACAATCTCTGTGAAAATAAGCAGCACTTGTTTGACTTTGAAGTCCTTTGGGATCAAGACTTATGCTTCTGTGCCTGTGCAAAACTTCTGTTTTTTGAATATTTCAAATCTTTTTTCGCTCTTAAGTTATACTGAGTTCCCGTGATGTAACATTGAGTTGATCTCCCAGTATACACACACAGCAAGAAGAATTATGACTAATCATAATTACAGACTCTTGCTTTTTTAAAAAAGCTGCTGGTGACTCCTGCTCTTTTTATGGTCCACTTCATGGACCGAATATCCACTTAGAGAATGAGACTGTAAGAGTCCAAATTTGCATGACATTATTCTATAATCATCAGCCTATGGACTTCTCTGGCATTATGTCATTCTACATTTCTGTTGCAGCCATGAGACATTGAAGATGAAATTCAAAATACCTCATGGCAAAAGACAGTGCAGAGAAAAAGACTTGTCTATGAAATTCAGGAATGGTCTAGAAGCAGCAAAGAGCAGGTCCTGAATTTCTGTGACTGTTTCCAGGACATTTAATAGATACTGATTTATTTTCTATGCCTATAATTACTATAGTGCAGATATAACCAACTTCTTAAATACTTCTGCAGACTCCAATGTCCCAACCTCTCCAGCTCCACAGCTACTAGGTATCTTCAACCTACTGCTCAGTATTTTTTGTGCCTATCAAAAAGACCTATAGCATTCTCCAGCAGAAATATGCTTCTTGGCTTTACCAGATACGTTGGAACACATCCATGAAAGGCCATTGGATACAATTGATGCCTCAGTCCATGTGAAAAAGGATTAGTTTGCACTCAGAGGAATAATTTTAGCACAGATATGCCCATGATACTTTGGGACTGTCCAGAAATAGGTACTTACTAGAAACAATGCATAGCTTCTTAACCATAAACAGGGCTGGTTGTGAGACAATATCCAGCTTTCTATCTATGTCAAAACCAAAACTTTTCAGGCTTTGTTTATAACTACTCAAAACATTACACTCTCTTTGGTCTTGGATTCATCCTGACAATTTAAAATTATTTTGTATCCTGACAAATTTAAAAAAAACCCCACACTGATTCCTCTGTAGTTAACAGGAAAAGACAATCATTTCAGAGAGTAGTTGAGCCCATATTAGATTCTCCTAGGTAAAGAATATTAAAATCAAATTGAGATACTTAGTTTAAGTGGCTGTTTTGGAGGAGTATCCAGGTTCAGAATTTTAAATAAATTAAACAGTTTTCATGGATAATTACAGATTTCCCTTGTTGATAATGCTTTCAATTAAATTTTTGAGTCATACATTCTCTGTGTTTCAGGTAGATCCACCTGGCAGATCATATAGCAGAATTTTATATGTTATTATATTATATTAATTATATTAGTTCACTTTAGTTTAGTTTAGTTTTTAGGTGCCTAACTTCCACATTTAGATTTTGCTTTTCAGAAGTGAACCACTCGCATAACCTATACTTAAACTCTGCCTTTAGGACGAGATTGTGGGATGGTTCCTATTTGGCTCTTCAATCAGTAATTATTAAGATATTAGATCTGTGATTACAGATTCATTGTTTACGTATTAACATAGCTATTCCACCTAATTGTGAAGTTTAAAGTCCAGGCTAGATGTTCCTGACTGGATCATTGTGGTTAAAAACTACATGATTTTGAGGTTTAGATTGCTGACAGCACCTTTCACAACTAGGATGATTTAATTAAAGCAAATAAGTACAAAATTAAGTCCAAGATTTTCAAAGTTTTTGGCTGATTATACAGTTGCCTATGCTGTGAGGCTTCAACTGTATTTGGAGGGAGTTGTTTCCTATTATTGAAGCAACTAATATTGTAAAGCTGTAAATACCACTAATGTAATAAAAATCCTGATCTTAGAAATTCAGTTTTTCTAGCAATGTACGTTATTTTAATGGCACTAAGCTCTAAAGTCCGTGAAATCCTTATGCTGGACTATTTTCAAATCCAAGATATTTTTCTGATCCAAGACACACAAAGACCTTGTGTACACCTATCTTGTTAAGTCTGTTAGATCAACAGAGAACCTGAAAGCATTTAGGTACCTATTAACCACACAAAGATTAGACACAAAGTTTGAGATGATTGCAAGCAAACCCATTGCATGCCAGTTGATTGTAAACTTTAGAACCTAACTTTTTACTTTTATTCTGACATCTCAGTTTTTAGGGTGAAGAGAAGATGCAAAGACTTGTGGAAATTTTTTAGGTTCAAAAGTCCTCAGGGTTCTAGACTTTTACCAAGAGTTTCTAATAAGAGTTACTGAAAAAAATAATGAATATTAAATGAATTATAATACATTCTTTCCTGAAAAAAACCCAAAAAACTGTATTTCATTAAATGTAATCTGAAGAGAAAAACACAACCAACAAAAAGCCCCTAACTCTAACCTAAAAGCCAGATTTTAGAGATGTTAATAGAAAGTTTCATGTTAATTCCAAAGAGATTGGAATTTTTTCATAATACAATACTGACTTCCCATTTAATTAAAATCCAATGTTAAGTTGCTGCATTTTTCACAGAGTTTGGCATGCTGACATAACATAAGCAATGAATGTACTTTATACAGGAAAAGTGAAACCTCCATAGTGTGTGCTTTTGTTTGCTGAAATGGGATTGTTTCAAACAATCAGACTGTGGGGAAGCTAAACCATTTGGCTCATCTCATATCTGCTTCAGCATTATTCTGTGCTTTCTGCTCAAATTCTCACTGTGAGCCAAATGGTTGCTGTGTTAGGTCCAAGCACAAACATTTTCTCTTCAAGACACTTCAGCTGCTGATCCAGCACAGAGGAGCTGTTCCATTCTCTTCCTTTGGCACCCTGATGCCAGAGCAGAGCTGGGAGAGGAGCTGGTCCATGTTAATGGTCCATTGATCAAGTGTACCCAACACAAATGAAAACAGCAACCTGCTCATGCTCCCTCCACAGCATGGCCCTTCCTGTAGCAGCCTCATGTGGTGGACAGTTCTGGTAATGGCGGGCAATGATGAACCCAAAGGAGAGGCTTGCAGCACTGATCAATCATAAATTTATAAATGAAGCATAAAAAGTCAAGGAAGAAAAAAAAATAGATACAACTGAAGAAGAATCTAATATGTTATTTCAAGTATTCCTTGATAGTTCCTCTCATTATTTTATCATAGACTCATAGAATGCTTTGGGTCAAAAGGGGACCTTTAAAGGCCACCTTGTGCAACTTCACCTGCTGTGATCAGGGACATCTTCAACTAGATCAGATTGTTCAGAGCCCATTCCAACCTAACCCTGAATGTTTCTTGTGATTGGACATTCTTCCTTTGGACTATCTCAGCTCCTGTTTTAAACTAAAGCTGCTTTATTAAAAACTGCTCTAATAAGAATGGTTTCATTTAAAGCTGTTGTATTCAAGCTTCTCATATTTTATACACCTGAAAGTCCTTATTATTTACATTTCACTGACACTGAAATAGCACAATATTCTTTAATTCTACTGACAGATATCAGGAAACAGGACTGTTTGTGGATCAACCACCTGCAGAAAAACACTAGTAGCTGCAATCAATTAATTTGAGTGGCATTTCCTTTGCATCCTTTAGTTTCTTGGTAGTCAAAAGTTTTCTCTTATATCTCCCCAGATTTATTCATTTTCTTGTCAGATATTTGTGCTGCAGCAATTCTGATTAATGTAGACTCCAAAAGGAATGTTTGATAAGTAGTTATCCCTACATTATAAAGAATTAATATTCAAATTAAGAATTTATACTGATTTTCAAAATGCAGTCCATTATTTGCCACTAGTCACTAAAACCTGAAATTAAAGGTCCTACAAAGATGCCTTGGCTCCAAGAAAAGGTAGGAATATTTGTACCTATGTCGGCATTTTGCCTGAAAAGTGAAAGAGTAAATTTGTCAAAAGCTATGTCCTGGCCAAGCACAGAGATGTAATTGAGAAGAAGTGTTTAGAGAATATAATCTGCCACTTTCCTTCTGGTGTCTGTAAACGTAGAGCAAGGTGCTAACCATAAATAGCCTGTTAACATCTAAAAACATTTTTACAGGATCCCATGTGAGTTTGTGAAGGATCTGCCCTGAAGTTTTCCCTGACAATTACCATTCAGCTATAAAAATAATTTTAGGTGGCAGCCTTCTGACTGCCAAAGGCTCTCAGAGGAGCATGAGCTGGATCCAGATTTCCATGCCAGTTCAGAATTATCTCACCACTAGTGCCTAGCTGTAAACCTCTAGTGGAACTGGCTGCTTGCCTGCTAGCAGTCCCAGTGAGGAGTTTGTGTTCATAAATTCAAAATGCTAGCTCTCACAGCTTGCTGGAATTACCACTGTCACCCTGCTTTCAGTCATAAATTTCATACTCATGCTGAGTCCTTCTGAAAGTAAAATTCAATATTTCTGAATTTTTATGTACTTACTTGGACAATTAATTCCATCTCCTGATGATACGTAGCCCAATTGTGAAGATCTGGCTATTTTCTAAATGCTACCTCCAAACTGTCAGGATTACCAGAAAAGGCATGGTTGAGGAATGCCTGGATTTTAAAATGAATAGGCATGGAATTTTTGAAAATACTGTTTCATAGATTTGAAATGAGAGGACTATGGAACAAGAGGACTATGAAACCAGCCTTTTAAGATGTCTATGCTAACCTCTGCTTAAAAGGAATAGGGAGAGGTCACGAATCACTTTGACCAAAGGTAGATATCTAAAATAACTGTGATAATTTTCATCCTTAAATTTCTTATTTCTTTTGACTGACTTTAAACAGATGTGGAGACAGTCTTCTACACTGCATGTGCAATGACTACCACCAGTGCAGCTACAAGTCTTTCCTAGGATTCTGCTAAGTGGCCACCTGATTTTTCCAACAGTAGATTTTAGCCAGGCTCTGAAAGCTGGGTACTGGAGATTGGTACAAGGCCATCATAACCCCAGTCCATTAATGAAAAGCAGCCGAGGTGAATTTTAGAATTTGATGTACTCTAGTCTAATTTATATACATTTACTCATATCTTCATTTGCATGTTTTGTGGTCATTAGTTTTATTTAATTAGATTCACTGGGGAAAAAAATACAAACTGATGCCTGCTAAACAGTGTTATTGGGTTATTGGCTCTTTACACTTTATTGAGTCCTGTCAGAAACCATTCTGCCAATAAACTTCTTATATGGCTTGGTATCTGAAAATATTCAAATACTTGAACATAAATAGTCCTGTGTCTTAATTTTATTTAATGTTCTGTTCTGACAGTTTCACTCAAATATTACATATTACTAATTTTCTGGTTAATTGTCCATATTTAAGGCAGAAACACAANAGTCAGTCCCTGAAACAAAAAAATGGTATAAAAATTCACAGATATCTTCTTTTAAATGCAAAATAAATGGCATTGCACAATATTGATTAGCCTCAGGAAAATACATGCAAGGGTATACTATTATCTTTCTCCCCTTAAATCTTTAAAGCAGCTACAGAAGAACCTTATTTTGAATGGTTACATGGATGCAAATTGAATTTTGATTCACTGACTTATTGTATACCTCGAGGGCTCAAAAATATTTTTGAAGCCAAAGAGGTAGTTTTGAACCGCAATTTATTTTAATATATTGAGTATTTTAGCTGATAACAGTTTACTTTATCCATCTGACACTGCAATAACTATTTACACAGAAAACACAGATAATAGAAATAGAACAGACAATGGTAGTTTTAAGAGTATTAACATGAAGGGGGGAAAAGGTGCAAAAAGTAATAATTTAAATAAAATATCAGCAGTGTCTGCCACAGTATTACTTATGAGAGTAGTAACCTATGTCTCACTTCTTTATTTGGCTTCCAGTTCTCTTCCTCCAACAGCTGTGAGTGATAATAGTACCAAGACTACTACATTACTTTTTTTTTCTTTTTCTTACCTGCTTTGCAAGCTATTGATATGGGGATTGGGCTGTCAGATCACCTCAAAGGGGGAATATAAAAATGCAGATGGACTTAAACAAGTGTTGTATATTATCCTGCATGCATGCTGTGAAGGTCTTTGTGCATCTCTTAGACTGAGGTCTCAAAAACCCACATTTTCTGCTTAGCAGCCTAAGGAATCATTACTGTAAAAGAGCTTTCCTTCTATTTCTCTCAGGCTTTTTTCTTACAGGGTGCACATTTGTTCTCATCCCTTTTTTGGCTTGCTGAAGTCCCAGGCTATCCACGAAATGACCACTTCTCCTTAACCCTGTCAGTAAAGTTTGTAAGCTTTGCTAAATCTGTCAGAAAAGCACATCCTCATCCTGACAGAGAGCCTTTCTCTCAAGGGAACCTTCTTCAGCATTAGTCTGTGGTGCATCTGTAAAAAATGGTATATAAAAATGCCTGTAAAGATAAGTCAGTGGTGCAAAATTTATTCTTCTGACAAAAAATTCAGCCTGGAAATATAATTATACAATTATTCTTTCCTGAACGTAATGTTTTTATATGCATTCCCATGTCTGTAAATGCAGTTTATATGTGCTGCCTTTTCCAGGTTTTTTTCACTACTGTCAGAGACATTGTTTGAATTACTGTCTCCGCAGGAAGGAAGAATATTTCATTATGATTTTGGTAGAGAGAGGCAGTAGTGAAAAGGAGGGCATCACAGTCTCACAGTTAATATTATTGGGGTTTAATCATTAATACAGGGGGGAAAAAAGTAATATACCTAAATTCATTCCCTAAGAAAAACTTTCTGAAGTATGGCAAGTTCCATGCTTATTTTCCTTCTGACCTCCAAATATTTGTCAATTCATATCTTCTGATTTCCTCCCATCATACCACTTTGAATTTCATCACTGAATACTCTGTACCATCTTTTTACTCTTCCAGAAAGGCAGATCTAGTCATCTTAGGTATGCTGATATATATACCTAAGTAGTCTGTGTATATATATATATATATATATGTATTATAAAGGCCATGTTGAAATTTATTAACCTCTCAAAGGGCCTCAATTACCATCTACATTTACTAGGGTTGTTTTTTACTTTTGACATCCTGAATTTAAAGGATGATGACCATAGACATTAAGGACATCTTAGCAAAGACAACCATACCTTTACCTATGTTCTCTTTCTCTAATATTATCATCAACTTTATGCCTCCACATTGCTTACATCTAGTACTCTTCAGTACTAATAATAATGACACACCTTGGATTATTTCTGTCAATTATGTATAAAATCAATTAGCCTAGATATTTTGATTAAATGCTTGCAATGGGCTACAAGCCATTTCTTAACTAAGTTCTTTTGTGATCACATCATAGCCACGAAAATAAAACATTTTAAATTGAAATATTTACTTACATTTGTATTCGGTTTCCTCTTAAAACAGGAAAAAACAACCAGTAATAGGGGTTGAAGTGACACATAGTCATACAATTCAGTTAATTTTACAAAGTACTCACAAATACATCAGACCTGTGTTTTCTCTGCTTCTTTTCTCAGAAATTAAGAAAACAAACAAACAAGAACAAAAGAACAAACCAAAAAAACCAAACAACCCTTCATCTCTTCCATAATGGCCAGTAAATGAAGATGCTTTCAATTATATGTAAAAGATTTCCCTTCTCTTATCTAGTGTCAATGCATTTTGTTTGGCTTGCATAATTTTGTGTTTCACAAAAGAGCATATGCTTTGCATGGCCAAGATATTTGAAAAAATCTTAAACCTCTAGAGTAATGAAAATGTGTTTTAATCATGTTTCTTGGACATTTTTCATGTTACACTAATTTAATATCTACATGAGAAAAAAAAAAGCAGGACAAGATTAAAGGCTACTAATCTCAATGTTATCCAGTTTTTCTAACTTTATTTATGCACACAGCTCTTGCTTTACCTATTAAACTGTGTTTATCTCAACCTAGGAGTTTTCTCATTTTTATTCTTCTGATTCTTTTTCCTATCCTGGGAAAAGTAAGTGAGCAGCCAGGGGAGAATGAGAAAGCAACAACGTGGTGCTTCATTGGTGCCTGGGGTTAAACCATGACATTAAGGTAACTGCTTAGTCCAACCTGTGGTCTGGAAATTTCGAAAAGATGAAGGAAATAGAATGAACACTCCATGAATGCTTTATGAATGGTTCCAGCACCCTTTCTAATTGTTTGTTTTTGGGTTTTTTTTCGCTTACATAGAACTAAAATATATTTGTTTTCAGGGCAACATATGGTCATGGTCCTGGTCAGATTACAATTTGTGTGAGTTACGTAAATAAGGATCTGATATTACATCACTTTGTTTTATGTATAGACATAGGCATAATTTTAAGGAGTGTTTAACTGGATAGCGGGAACATATGCCAATGTCCTTTTAGTATCTTCCCATTCCAGTAAGACCATCTGGCTTCCATATTTAAGAATAGCTTTTAAAACAACTGCATTTTTTGTTAACTGAATGTAATAACAGTAGAAATTTCATGATTTTCAGAGTTGAAGGAGAAAGGAAGAAACAGCTTGCCTGCTTTGAATGTAACCTAAAGAAAGTCTGACTTGTGTTCCCGCATAGCTGCTGAGTTACCAGGAGGTAACTATAACATTGTCTTAATGACATTTGGATAGGAAGGAAGAGAAGAAATGAGAGGGATAATGAGGAAGATAAAGAGAACAATCTATCTTCATTGTGTTTATTTTTTTTAATTATTTTAAATTTAGATAAATAAGTTTAAGTCTTATTATGAACATGAATTCTATTCCACAGCAAAACCTTCCCTATTTTCTGAAGTAAATGAAAATAAATGGGATTTTTAAAAATATTTGAATAAGTTGTGGAAATGTGTAAAATACCATCTCCAAAATATTAGGTGGAAGAGAAATAAACACAATTTTCCAATTTAATAAATGTAAAAAAATGCTAGATTCAAATTTAAAGAAATTTTAAGACATTGTGTTGTTAGGAATAATTTTATTTATAAAACTGTGATCTTAATATAATGCCTTGTCTATGGTTAACACTTGGACTAAGGCAGTCCTGAGGAAAGATACATGAGAATGACAAGGGGTTTGTGTTGAAATTGTGTTGAAAACAGCGTCAATAACAGAGGAAAATAGGTGCATTTCAGATTAGAATTCTCCCATCTTTCTCTTAAGGAAAGCTGTGTTTTTCAGGTTTTGGGTTTTTTTTGTTTAGTTTTGTGTTTTGTTTTGCTTTTTTCCAGCTAAAAATCAAAACTATATTGCTAGTGCACTAGTAAATAAAAAATAAAACAAATCCTCTGCCTACTCTTTTGATATATTAAAAAAAAAGTCCAAAATCTGTAACAATTCCAAAATGAACATACTTAATGGAACTGAAGGATGTATATCTGTATAACTACTAACACTGAGATTCTCAGACATGTGGCCAAGGTATGGGGATGAGAATAGCAATATTCAAGGGTGCATTGTGTTTTTAATTGCTGCAGAGTGAGTTATATATCAGCTCAGAGAACTGTAAAGGCTCTAACCCCAATATAAGATACTGCCTTGAATACAGGCAAATATGGCAAAATTATATTTAAACAGATTATGCTTCTTCCTTTGCATCCAAAATAGACTCTTTCTAAAGTCAGTATGAGAAATAATCCTGACCAGTGCCAATTCCCTGCCTGTCATGTCTGGAAAATGCTTGAGAGAAGACTGAATGTTCCAATGAAATTCCATGCCAGAAACAAAATATTCCTGTTCCATAAATAAGCAGTATAAGCAAGAGTATGCTAGTGTCCAGGAATAACTCCATTACTACTAGTATACACACAATGAAAGATGGTGAAGTTAATGAAAAACGTAAATCTAACATAGGCACTCAGAAAAATATCTGCTTGCTTGACACTGCTGCTGTGTTGAAACAGATAGTCCCAGTATCTCTCAACAGTAGCTGACTAAAGCCAGCCTATGTTTTCAAAACTTAAAAAGTCCAATTTAATCAAAATAATTCCCAAGGCCTAGAACTTATTTCAGCATCTGTTGAAATTGTTGGAGCTCAGTTGGAGTGACTAGGAACAGTATTTTTATTTTTAAGTTTTTTCTTTTTTTTCCCAGAAAAAATTCCAAGATAATCAGAAATTATCCTTTTATTTTCCTTGCTTCAGTTGCCAGGAATAAAGTGACTACCTGAATCCTCTCGATCTTTTCCTTCCTAATGTCCAAAAAGACCTTTATATTGTCCCTATCCACATGTTTGAGAATTAGCCCGCTAAAAAGTGAGACTGCTAAAAGCACTAATTCAAAGGCACAGGTTTGATGGTTAAGGTTTTACCATATCATTGGGTAGATATTTAGTAAGAACAGCAAATTATTTATTTGTACCCAGAAAACTAACCCTCAGCTAGATTGTCTTTGACCTCTTATGGCACAATTCTAATCTCCTCCGGTGTCCTGGCAACAAAGCCCTTCCAAAATTTCTTTGTAGATTGTGAGCTGATCATGCAGGAATTGAAATGGTGATGCCAGGCATATACTTTGCATGTTCTAATGAGTTTTGCTCTATTCCTCAGGCCAGCTGGCTGAGCAAGCTTTCGATAATGTGCAGAAGCCAAAGCCAAAAAAAGCTCAGATTAATAAAAAAATAGCTACAACTCAAACCAGACATATCTCAAGGGTTTTTAAGGCTTCAAAAGGCTGTAAAGATAATTTTCACCTAGTGAATATGAATAGCAAAACTGATACTAGGGAACTTATATAAATACTGCATAGCTTTCCTTTTTTTTTTTTTGGTAGCATTTCATACAAATAAAATTAAAAGGCTTTCTCACTTGGCCTAGCAGAGCTTTGGCTAGGTGTGAAGCAGAGCTGCAGTTTACTCTCAGTTCCTTCATCCTGAGGCAAGGATAGTGGGTTGCAATATGATAATTAGTAGACTGAATGAAAACACTGGATTTGATTACTACATTTGGTAGTAACAGGTGTGGGAAGGACCTAAGAAAGAGCTATAGAATGTTTTTCTCAAGAGCATTGGAGGCTGACACAGGCTATATCTTATACTTTCAAACTTAATGCCTTCTTTCTGTTGTTGAATATAAAGAAATTTCATTAGCTTAGAATATAGAAATTGCTGTCAAAGGTAATACTAGAAATCTAGCCTATTTTTGACAGCTCTTGGGGACTATCTAACCCACCAAAAGGCTAAAACCAGACAAGTTCATGTGCCTCATCTGTGTGAGATACAGTACTGAAGGCTTCATACTGAGATTATTTTCTCATTGCTCTACTTAGACACAAGTCTAACAGCATGAGGACATGTCACCTTTTTTTTTATTGTGGCAAACACAGACATTATTTGTCTGGTCCTTAAAGGTTTCTAAGAAACAAGGAAAGTCTTAGAGCATCACTGTATGTCCATGGAAATAGAATGAACAATTGTAAAACTGCCATTTTAAATGCCTTAAAATGATCCACCGCAGGCTGTGGACTCCCTGCTACCCCCACCCACCCCTGAAATTGAACCCTTTTTGCAGTAAGTAAAGCATGTAGATATGAAATTTGATTCTACAAATGGAAAGACATAAAATCAGAAAAACTGAGAGCTTCTCATGTGTGTGACTGCCTTGTTGGATTTTATAAGCTTTTTTGTCCATTGTACCACTGTCATTTTACTGTCATTTGGCTTTCCCAGGACAATCAATGATGAGCCTTTGCTTCATTCTAAATGGACTTGCCTCAAGGTACCAGGAGCACACAAAGGTGGTGGGTAATTTAGCCTGCAAGGAATTCTGATTGCTCAGAAAATGTTTGGGAAAATTCAGCTGTTCTAGAACAGCTACCTCCAAAAACTGTACACAGCAGTCTAGCGTCATATTTAACTTTTCTCTTAGGATGTCTGTTTCATCAGCTTCTTTGTCGGAACACAAAACTCAGTGTGCAGGTTAAATGCATTTTTTTACAAGCACACAATGATTTGCAAACATATAATCCTGTGTAGTCCATGCTGGCTGCTCCCTGGGGGCCAAGTACTGCCTGCAGTGGGTGCTTGGCTCAGCAGGGAAGGTGGTCCTGCCAAGGGGGCAGGGCAGGCACAGGGAGGCATCCGGGAGGAACTCCAAGTCCAGAGTATGGGGCACATTTGTAGTGAGAAGCCAATCGCACCTGTCAGGGTGCAGATCAGTGAAGTGCATGGACAGACACAGACATGATTATAGCAGCTGAATTGTAGCTCAGGCACGGGCTGAGGGTGATAGGCTTTGCCTAGAAGGAGCTCCTGAAGAAAATAAGGATAAGGCCTTGCTGAGGCTCTTAATTTTCATCACAACGACCCTGGTGAGGTACCTCCTTTGCCCCTTGAAGCTCTTCAATGAGAGAAACAATCCTGCAGATATCAATGTCAGGACAGGAGGGATGGAGGGATGGAGGGATGGAGGGATGGAGGGATGGAGGGANATACAAAGCCCAGTGCTCTGCGGCTTCATTCTTTGCTTTTTGTAACAGGTCGCACTTTTGTTCTCCCAGAGGTGAATAGTCATCTCCTTCTTGTGTAGAACGCTGTGCTGGCAGCAAAGCGCTCCAGTGTACTGCTTCTGCCAAAACACGCCTGGGCCATGCGCTTTCCTTCTCAGCACTACATATCATTACATTCTGCCTCTCTTGTCATCGGAATCTAATGCACAGCACAATGTGGATGCATGCAGTATAGATGCTGAAAGATGGCAAAGCTGAATGCCATCAGGAGACAGCAAGTGAAGGAAGGAAGGAAGGAAGGAAGGAAGGGTGGTATTTCAGTCACTGGAGTGGATATTTGCCTGCAGCCTGTGAAGAGACTACAGTGGTACAGATGGGTATGTCCTCAAGGAACTGTGGCCCTGGGAAAGACTATGCTGAATCAAATTGTTTTGATGGGAACTGTGGCCCACAGTGGATCCATGTTTGAGCGGGTTTTTTCCCAAGGGTTTCAGCTAGTGGTGAGAACCTACACTGTAGCAGATGAAAAATGTAAGGAGAAAGGAGCAGCAGAGAAGAACTGTTATGGATTGACCATAACCTTCATTCCCTATTTATCCTGCACCGCTCAGGAGAAGGTAAGTAAAGAGTCTAGAGTGAAGGGGTGAAGCTGAGCATAGGAAGAATGGGGAAGTCGGAAATATTTTCTTAATTTAGTCTTCACTATCCAAATCTATGTCTGTTAAAAAAATTAACTTTCCCATGCTGAGTGTCTTTTGCCTGTTGTAGCGGCCCAGGTGGCTGAGTTAGAGCTTGGTGTCCTTGAAAGTGTGAAGGACTGGGAAGAAATTGGAGATGGGCCAGAGGGGAGTGAAGAAGAAATGGATTTTCCCTCTGACCTCCCATCCCTGTACTACAGATAGTATGGGCCACTATCTCCCTCCAACCACTCAGTTTACCTTCATCTCAGTGTTAGTGCATTGGTTGTTTGTTCTATAATTCACTTGTATTCACTTTCTTATTAGTTCTGAAACATGTAATCCCGCCTTGTTAGCCCCCCTTTATAACCTGATGCATAGCCTTTGTTCGGGACTCTTCAGCTCTCAGCCCTTACTCTTCAGCTCCCTATACTCTTCAGCTCCCTAGACTCTTCAGCTCTGTACACTCGTTAGCTCTGACTTCCATGTAGCAAATAAACCCCATCTTTTATAAACTGAAGAGTCCTCAATCTCGTCTTTTTCTAAGTCGCCCTCCAGAAGCCCTCTCGTCTCTCGTGTGTAGCCCCCATGCCGGTGCCAGCAGAAAGAACCACTGTGGGAAAAGGCTCCCCTGGTCATGACTTTAGGGTGCTGCCCTCACAGCCTGTGACACTTATTAGTGAGTGATCTCCCATTCCATACCTCGACCTAAAAACTTTCTCCCTCAGTCATTCTGTTGAGGAAGGGGAGTGAGAAAGTGACTTGGACCCTTGAGACACACTACTCACTGCTAGTTTCAATCTGGATATTGAACCATTAACTATAACTCTTCTGAAATGGCCATCCAAGAAATTTTTCATTGATCTGGAATCAGGTTTAGACAGATAGAATGCCAGGACCATTTTGAAATTCATGTTTCTTGACATTTGTTTTGTGTACAAAATGTACTTGACCTTTTCACCTGTGTTTGAAAATCTAGGCCTAGAGATTTTATATTGCTCCCTGCACACAGCTGGAGTCCTTACTGCAATTGAAACACCCATAGTTTGAAGGAAAACAAAATGAAATTACAGTTCTGTGTTTCTTGTTTCTTCAGGTATAGAAATATAACACACTGGGGTTTATTGTAATACTAACTAGAGATTTGTGAGAAGTTGACCTTGTCTGCTCTATCACTACCCTTCTCAGCAGGATGTGGGGAAGAAAATAAAGTCGAATAAAACATGTGGGTTAATATAAAGGCACTTTAATTAAGGAAAAGCAAAGACAAAATGCAGAAGCAAAGGAAAGCAAAACATTTATTCGTTTCTTCCCCTAAGCAGGTGATGTCCATCTGCTTCCCAGGAAATAGCACTTCAGTACATGTAGCAGTTATTCTGGAAGATATACAACACGATAACTAATGCTGCCCGCCGCACCACCACCCAGCCCACTTATATTTTTTTGCTAAGCAGACACCATATTCTATGGCATATCTCTTTGGTCATTTTGGGTCAGCTGTCCTGGCTGTGTCTCCTCCCAAGAATTTGCTCAATCCCAGGGTACTGGTGAGGGGGGAATGTTGGAGAAACAGCTTCATACTGTGCCAACACTGCTTGGCAATAGGCAAAACAGTGATATGTTACCAACACGTTTGTAACTACTAACCAAAAACACAGGACTCTGAGGGATGCTATGGGGAAAATTAACTTCCTGTAATTAAATAATCTCAGACAGACCTAACACAAGGTTTCAGCTAGGCATGGTAGCATTTACTATATTCTGATTTTGAGCATAAAACTAAATCGAAAAATGGAATTATAGCATTATCAAATTATATGTGTTTCCTTTTTTCTCTTCATAAACAACTTTTGAAAATGCCAAAGCTTTACCTTGAAGTTTTCCATTACCTCCACTGTTTTTCCAGGCACCCCTCATAACATGTATTTTATCTATTTACTTTTTACCAGTTCAACTCCTCTGCCTGCTGAAGACTTAGAGGTGACTTGTTCCTTTTCACTTTGATCTGTAGACTGCTGTATTTCAACTGTAGCCATATATGGTAGTGTAGTTCAATAATGTAGTTCAAGAGCAGATATTACTTTTGACTTAAATCAGATGCACGAATTTGTGTAAGATATCTAAATTTAAAGTAAAATGTAACCTTGTCCATTATTTCTTCTTCAGCAGTAAGCTGATGATTCATTCATTCACCTCTATTATATATTGGATAAGGAACTGGAATATCTTTGGTTGTTGTAATGCAATTTGCTTGTGCAGTTGAGGAATTAAAATCAGGAAGAGAAAGAATAAATGATTGACATGAATACGACTCATTATTCTGCTGAGAACTTGTTTTGACATATCAGTCAATGTAAATCAGCAGTGTTACAATATCATTGATTACAATTTGCTTCTCTTTGATCACATCAGAAATTCCTTGTCAAGATAACATATAACATGTATTTTACAGAAGATCTTAACTGTTTTAATGGTGTGTCTCACCTCCTCCAACTCAAAACCATACAGACCACCTACTTGTAATTTGGGTTACTAACTGAAGTGTGTTACAAGAAGAATTAAGTTTAGATATTGTCTTTAAAGCTATTTGCTAGCTTAATCTGAAATCTGGAATTAAATGATAAACCCAGAATAATCTGACATGCCTTTGGGTTATCTAAATACTAATAACCTGGAAGACTCAGAAAGTTTACAGACGACACACACCTGAAGGATGCCTTACCATGAGCCAGTTACCACAGAACCTATGATGAATGATCCATCATAGAATATGTGTTGATGATTTAGAAATCCATGTGGGAATAGTAAAATTGAAACTGTGGATTTGAAAGTCACAAGGCTAAATTAAAATTTGATCTTTTTTATACCCCTGAGGCAATTGATTTTACAATTGAGTTGCTAGATTTAAAGGAAAATAATCTATATTTGAAAGGAAGAAGAAAGAAAATGCATGTTTTTGTAAACAATATTTGTAGGCATTTGCTCTAGGTTTTGAGCAATAGATCCAGAGCAGTTTCACAGTCTATACATCCCTTCTTCAAAAAAAATTCCAGCAGTTCAGAAACATCTCAGAAATAAACCCATACTTATTTTTTCTTGTGGCTAACTTTAGATAGCGAATAGGTTTTTTCTTGGCATTTCCCTCATGCTATGTGTTGTGGTTTTCATTAAGAACTCTGGACACACATGACTTAAAGCTGAAGTATATATTGTGGAGAATACATTTAAAAGGTCTTGAACTGTTTTATGCAGTCTTGAACTGCATAAGATCTTTTTAGAGAAAAAAGAGAAAAAAATACCTAATTACTACACTTCCAACTGCAGAGTTGAAGGAAGAGTTTTAAAAATATTAAGCTTGAGTTATATTTTTTCATCAAACCCATTCTTTGGAATCTGGAGATGGGGAATTCAGTGAAATTTGTTATATTTTATAGCTGAAGTTATAGTATTTTGAGTTTCTAAATTAAATGAGATTCATGGGAATAAGTATTGGAAGTGAAAGATTATTCTCCTACCTCAAATAAAATTTAAATAAATACAATAATTATGTTTCGTATTTTTATGACAAATTGTATGGTATCACCCTCTTCCAAATGATAACCCACACCATCTCAAGCCTAACCAGAGCTGGTGGCAAGGCAGTGTGTTTTTCCATACTTTTCAAAATTTTGAAATTTAAAAAAATAATTTTTAAAAACCCTGGTTTTTTATAAGAACAAGGGTGGGTCTAGGGTGGGGTGGTTTTTTTGGTCCTTATTTTTTGAGATTTCTTAAATATGAAAAAGAGAAACACAAATTTAAAGCTATCAAAAATACAATAATTCATTTGAAATCTGAGATTTCATCTTAGGAAAGTTTGTGTTACACCCTTGATCACTTATCTAATTTGTGTTATTTTCTTTTGAACATATTCTGGTAAAAGAAATAACCATCTTCTAGTCTTGTTCTTATTCAATCTTACCACAGTTGTTGAATTTTCCACTCTATCATTTCATGTTTTCTGTTATATTACACCCAGATTATTCTTTTGGGAAAAAAGAAACAGATCCTATACACGGAGCCAGAAATTAGACCAGTTAACAATTTACCAATCCATATGATCTAATTATTGCAAAAATGCCTCATTAATAGAACAATTATCATTGTAATGCATAGCCTTCAATTAATTTTGGATGTTGTGCTCAACCTTCCAGAGGTCCTTTAATAAACTGAAGGGACAAAATAGGTTTTAAAGAAGTCATCACCATCCTGAAGGTTTATCTAGGATGGTGCACATGGTGGTGGGGTCGTTTTCTCCTCAGTCCCAGGTTTGTTTGGGGCTATATTAATGTTTTCTAAGGCCACCTATTTCCTTTCTCTTGCTTCCCTGATAGTTCTTGAAAGATGTACAATATACTCCTTCATCCTGCCACCTCCTCCCAATGCTGGAGGAGGAATAAATCCAGTGAACTGGAAAGTTTTGAAGAGGAGTTAGGACATGAAGAGTCCATTCAGACAGAAAAAGTGAGATAAGCTGCAATATTCCTCAAGTTGGTTAATAACTCCTTAGATAGTAGGATTTCAAGAATCTTTGAATACTCAGTAATGAAAGTTTAGTGGATTTATTTCTTTCCAAAAACAACATTACCAGTTCTTTAAAAGAAAATAATAATCTTTAATGCAATAGCATTAGTGTATAATTAGAAGTAAGTCTTCCATTTTACTTGCGAAAAACACATTTAAGTCTACAGAAGATAATGTTACCTGCTGGTTTATTGAGTTAATTAAATGGTGAAGTTTTAATGGATGGACAGAAAACCTCTTGGCATTTGCTTGAGCATTATTTTTCTGATTTATTAAGAAACCATTTACTAATAAATATTAGCATTTTATTAAATGAATAAGTGTCTTGCAAAGTTCCTGTGTTCACTTCTACCACTTTCTTTTCTTCTTCTTCTTTTTTTTTTTTTTTAAATTTTATTCTATTTCTATTTAATTGAGTAAAAACATGTTTTAAAAAGTGAGGGGTGGGAGGGGTGGAAAGTAAAAAACCCACCAGGTTACCAAAATAATCTCCTAACATTGAAGATTTATTCCAATATCTTAGGACAACAAGAAAATGTTTAGGACTTTGGGATACCATTCCATTGATCAAACCTTTTGCTAACACAGTGAATCTTGTTAAACACGGCAGTTTCCATAAGCTAAAATACACAGGTGAGCAGTGCACAGCTGTTATCTTTTGGTCACTGTTCACATGAATGAAAGGTTTGATTCCTTTATGTCTTCTTTTTTAATCCCTGCAGTGGCTATCTTTCCTTAAAACAAAAATTATTCAAATAATATACAGAGATGTCAGGTTTCTATTCCTGTCTTGTATATATACACAGGCCAAACAGACCTATGTAATCGAGGAAATGGATGGACTGCTAACAGCTGAATAATTATTCTAATATGTCAACAGTATAATACCATTAATTCTTATTTTGGGAATCTTTTGAAACCTCATAGGCTAGTTTCTTCCCAAGTGCCTTTACAATGAGGCATTGCTGTGCTGTGCCTAAAACAATAAGCAATCCTGGTACCGCAGTCATCCAGGACAAGGGACAGTGGAACACATCATGAAGTCATGGAAGGGTGGGGAGAAAAAGAAGTGTGATGTGCTTTACATGGAGCTGAAACTCCTTTTTGTTAAAATATGCTGTCCTATGTACCTGAAAAGCAGTTTTAATTATTTTCTGCACTGCAATATTTATGCCCCAGTTAGCCATAGTCTTGTTTTCCACTTCACCTGACATAGGAGAGCCCATTTCACTATTTGACCTAATGTTTTCCTTGATTTTCTTCTTAAATTTCCAATATTAAATAACTTCCACCATAAATAAATGCTGTTATTAATGCATTTGTGATTTGTTTGATAGTTCTTTGATGATCTTCATCATTATGGAGTAAAACAGAGTATACTTAAAATGAATAATTTGAACAAGCAGACTCCAACACTATGTTTCATAGGATCATCATAGAATCATAGAATGGTTTAGGCTGGAAGAGACTTTAAAGATCACCTTGTTCCAATCCCCCTGGCATGGGCATGGACACTTTCCACTACACCAGGCTGCACCATCAAAGCCCCATCCAACCTTGCCTTGAGCAATACCAGGGATGAGGCATCCACTTCTCTGGGCGACTGTTCAGTGTTTCATCATCTTCACAGTAAAGGAATTGCTCCCTAATAGCTAATCTAGCTCTACCCTCTTTCAGTTTAAAGCCATTACCCATCATATTCCAGTAAAAATTCCCTCTCCAGCTTTATTTTCAGTGCTGCTTAGGTACAGAAAAGGTGCTAGAAGGTCTCCTTTAAGCTTTCTCAAGGATTGACAGCCCCAGTTCTCTCAGCCTGCCTTCCCGTGAGAGGTATTCCAATCCTCTGAACATCTTTGTGGCCCTACTCTAGACTCAGTTCAACAGGTCCATGTCCTCCTTTTGTCAGGGGCCCCAGAGCTGGATGCAGTACTCCAGGTGGGGTCTCATTACAACTGAGCAGATTTATAATCCCATTCTCTATATTGATGCAGAAGGGTCATTAGCTGTTTCTGTTTCTTTTAGATTTGCCAGTATATGCAACAGAAGTGAGGTTGGTAAAAAGGAACCTGTCTAAAATCTGTACTAATACTAGCAGCATTAGTAAATAGTTTTTCTGAGTGTGTAGTTTTTTGTGAATTTGTCTCTGTCTTCACACTTAACAAAACTCCCATAATTAATATTATTAAATCTGTAGATAATTTTTATTCCTACTTTATCCAAATTATTTCTTCTCAAAATAAGATAAATCAGGTCATTGAAATCTGGTGATACATTTAAATTTTGTCTTGAGATATTATTCAATGAATCAAAAGCTTGATGATTAGAACTAAACCCTCAATATTAAAAATTATCTGTTCAATTAGGCTTTATATAGTGGGATCAACTCTCCATGCTATCAGAATTGCTTCTGGCAACTGTAACACACCTGACATTTAGGGACTTAAAATGGTATCAGACTGCTTTGTCACACAATAAGAAAAGAAATCCAATTATCTTTAAACTCTCTCTGTTCCTCTCTACAAAATTATCTTTTACGTTATTGTGATAGTCTCTTCCATTTGATACCCCTCTGTGTTTAGATGTATCAGATGTATTTCTCTTCTTCCTGGACATTTTTTCTCCTGAAGCTTTACAAGCTTAGAGAAATTTCTTTCTGTGACGTCCGATCAACAACACAGTAATGAAGCTTAAGCTCTAAAAAATTATAGAGGTGGAAAAAAGAGCATAGTCTTTAACTAATTTCTCCATCAGTTCACTGCTAGGATGTTCTTTTTCCTTTCAGAGCCTTGAAGAGTGCTTTTTCAAAACTAAATATGACAGTCTTTCACCTGGCTTCTTTCTGGTTATGTGAACAAAAGCTCTGGGATAACTTTTGTATTCCCTTCAAAAACTCAATTGCTTGCTAAATTGCTTTCTAGGCATCAAGTCAAAATTCTTTTATATTTGAGTTATGTGTAGAAAGGAAGTTTTCCTAAGAGTCATATGAGTGATGCAAAAAAGTTCATGCAAACCAAGCAAATACTAGAGAATGATGTATCCCTGAGGATTTAGTAGTCACATTTAGTCTCATTTCTCCCAGTCAGGAGCAAATCTTTCTACTTGTACAATAATAAATCACCACATTTACGAGTGTTCACTAGCTCAGCAATGGAAATTAGTCCTTATTGCTATTCTAACAAAAATATTTCCTGTTTATGAGTTTGTATACGATGACTCATATTTACCAAAATGACTATTCCAGATGTGAACCTCATTTGCATAATGAATTAATACCTTATTTGTGCATCTTGACCAAAGAATTAACTAACCCTTGTCTTCTTAGGCTTGCATAATGTAACAGTTCCTACCTAGCATTATATAAAAAAGCATACATAGTTTATTCTGTGAATGGAAAATGCATAAAAAGTTTGTAGAACATAATTAGAAACTTTTAATTATACATTGGATTCCTTCCATTCCAGATTCTTAATTTTTTTACTCTAGAGATTGATTTAAAGATGCTGGAAAGAATGAGATGAGAAACATGAACATAGTTTTCAGTACCAGCCAAAGGTAACTGTCTAGTAAACATTATGACTGATGTACATTTAAATCAAAATCTCAAGTCAAATAATTTGTGGACAAATGTAAATGAGCCATATTAAAATGTGGAAAAATCCTCAGTTTATAAACTTACTTACAGGGTATACCAATGGTAAGTCATGATCAGCTAGTGCAAAGTGACCACAAGAATACAAATCTTTGAAAATACTTGAGCATAATTATGCAGAAAGTACCACAGGGAAACAATGTTAACCAAGCCAATCTTAGTAGATGTTATTATTTTACCCTGATTTTGACTGTGTAAAGGTTTCATCAATTCATTGCTAATCACCTGGGCTCTTCCAGTAAAGAAGACACGAGGTTTAAAAAGATAATTAATTCTTACCATTTTAGATATCTATTTTATTATTATATTAGCCATCCTCTAGAGATGTCATTTTCTTTCTGTTAACTACTGAGCCAGCATAAAATATTAGATTAGACTCCATAAGGCATTTCAGAGGGCCAGATTTAGGGGAAATTAATTTTGCCTCTTGTGTATAAAAAAACCACCACAAAATACATAGTACAAAGACTATAATGAAAATGGGTTGGACAACAAAAGGAGTCTATTGTAAAACAATTGTTTAAAAAGGCCAGGGGAAAAAAGAAAAAAAAGTAAACCTGCCAAAAACGAACAAGCAAATCACAATTTCCTTCACTGTCTCATCACCACCAGTAAATCTTAAATTACTTGATGACATTTTTAGAATCTTTTTCAGTAGCTGTACTGCTAATAAAATGGAGGCATCTAAGCTTCAAATCACAGAAGCATAGAATAGTTCAGATTTGAAATGACCTGTGAATATCTAACTTCTGCTTAAATTACAGCCAGCTCAGAAATCAGACCATGTGGCTCTGTTCTTTTAGCTCTTGAAAACACTGAAGGACAGAATCTGCACAATCTTTGCAGGGTCTGCAACCTGTGGCATCTGCACAGCTCCCAGAAGAGTTACTGGTGTAAAATAGAAAGATTTCAGTTCTGAATTTTGCTACTATGCAATGATGAAGTATGGTAAATAGTAAGTTTTTAGTTAATTAGTGTCATATTCAAAAGTGAAGGCTTTTTCTGGCTTGAGTAAGTTAAGAAACAATGTTTATCCTAAGGTTTTCAGTAAATCATCATAATTAGAAAACAAGGGCTGCTGCTATCCAAGCGGATAGTGGGGAAAATAAATAAAAAAAACCAACCTAATTTAAAGAAAGTATTTTAGAACAGAAAAAAATCATGTAGATATGGACATAAAAAAAGCTTCTTCAGGCGCATGTAAGGAATTGACTGATTTTATACCAAGGAAGATAAAAAATTTTGAAGTAAAAATGCCATTCAGTGAGAGAAAAGAAAATGGGAAAGCTTTCTTTTTTCCTATTCAGTATATGTTTACATTTTTCTCTCTATATTGCTTACTTAGTTTTCAATTTAATGAAAAAGAATAAATAGTAGACACATCGCATATATATCTAAATTGGTGGTAATAGCCTAAAATAGATTATGAGGAAGTATGAGTGGAGAATCATTTTGCATACTTAAATATTAATCGTATAATAAAACCAGTATATAGTATATAGCAGTTAAAATTCA
Source organism: Grantiella picta (assembly GCA_013397955.1). NCBI lineage: Eukaryota > Metazoa > Chordata > Aves > Passeriformes > Meliphagidae > Grantiella > Grantiella picta. The sequence continues at coordinate 803,359 of VZRM01000197.1, read as the reverse complement.
CCTGCAAGTCAACAGTCTCATATTCTAATGCATATGGTATTTCTCTGAGAAATTCTGATCTGAATTCATGGGGTATTTCAAAGTTTAAAAAAAATTAAAACACATGGCAACCAAAATCTCATAAAGCCACGATTATCATAAATTGAGTCTATTTCAATGCTGAAGATCTAACCTGTATGTCTTTCACCACATTGTAGAGATTTCCTTTGAATAGACTTCTTTCTCTTTCAAATTCATTTATTGAATTTCCCACAGTTCCTTCTGCCTGCAAGTAAGCAACTGTCTTTCTCTGAACACACGCTATTTAAACATGAGCCTTGTGTTTAAATAATTCCCTCAATTCTCAATTTGGAATTAAACCTATGAGGACATAAAAATGAATAAAAAACCCACCATAAATCTGCCAGAGCTCATTTTTCCTATGAATTAGACATAATTAATGATGGCATAACTAATGCTTGGTGTAGAATAAAGGTTACTATTTTAAAGTCATTATAATTCTTACAACTTTAACTGAAAACTATTGGAATGAAGTGGAAAATCTATGCAGAATGATTAATGGAAACAGCATAATTATTAGACATATATCATAGAATATTTAACTGCTTCACACTCATCTCCCTCACAGTATGTCACTGCCAGTTTGGGAGATAAGCAGACCAATAGTCAATATTAATGGCATTTCATCATATATATCATGCTTTAATTTTATTTCAAGTCATAAAAAAAGTGTAGAAGTTCCAAAAAGCGCTGTTTGATCAGGACCAATTTGGAATTGTAGCATTTTACGATGATTCATCTGTAATGGGTTCTTGTCATAGAATCAATGATTATAAGAATAATTATGAGTTTTGAGTCCATTGTAATGCCAAGAGTAAGGTAGCCTGATACCAGGTAGCAGTAGAATGATAGCTATATTTAGCTTCCATGACCAAGGCTGGAAATAAAGGCATTTCAAGCTATGAATAGAAATCCTTGTTTAGCATATTTTTAATTGTATGCATTGATTCTAAAAAAACCAAATTTTGCATGGGGATACGTTATTTCCAATAGCTCTAATAATACTAGCAAAACTGTAACATCAGTCATAGCAATTGTCTGAAGAGTTTTAGCTGTAAGGCTAACCAAACATGAGAAAAGGAGTCAACATCACTGAAATCTGAGAACTGTATGAGACTGTAAGATAGATTAGTACACCATGACCCTTTTGGAAACAATTTTAAATAGATGATGTCATTTAACTATACTTTTGTTAATGAAATGACCAGCTGAGCCAGTGGAAAATGTAAATTGTGAAAATGAGCACGTCTATATGTAAGGTTTTTATAGCAGTTACAGTATTAGCTGTGACTGAGATAGATAGAAAGCAGGGAATTAATTTCTTGGTGAATTTGTGTTGAGTATCTGTGTTACTTCCCCCGGAAGCTTATCCAGTTATTACTGCAAAATAAAATCCACTAACTTTCCTTTTCACAGCAAAAAATGTGTATGAAGTAAGATTTAATTAAGTAGCTAAGATTTTATGAAACCATTTCTTCTTTCTTTTTAATTCTCCTTATACACTCCACAAACCCCAGTGGAAAACAAGTATTTATAAACATGAATCCCCTGTTGAGTGTGTCAGCTGTGATACTCACAGGCTTCCCTTCCTTTAATGAGACCATAAACTCTTTTCTGCTACAGAAAGCCTTACTTACATAAACTGTAATCTATTTTCTGAATGGGAATTTTGTAAAGGTTGTTGATTCTTCCGACAGACATTAAAGTTTCTTACAGGGGCTTAATGGGGGATTAGGTATGATCCTCAGGTTAGATTTCAAATCTATTTTTCTTCATAACACAGAAGATTCTTGTTCTTTAAAAGAAAAAAATTCTTTTGCTCTGTTGATTCAGCATCTGATCTCAGAAAGTATGAACTGCCAATTGGACAATTCAAAATGTCATAATCTTAAGTATTTTCATAATCCAACTATTTTCTGCGTTGCAGTTGGAATTATACAGAAAGCAATATCTATCTTTAGAATATTGCCAGCCACTACTCACTAACTAATCCTGTTTCATGACTTAAACTTACATTGTTTTGTGTTTCTCCTTGATTATTATATAGATGAATTAAAGAAAAAACAACCAAAGGAATAAAGATAATAAACACCATTCCAGTAGTAAGGACCAAGAACATGGTTTGTCTGTGAATGAAGGCTAAATTTATTCCAGAAGAGTTTATATGTCATAAAACATCTTAAGTAATTTTTTCAGAGTGGATGAATATCCTATTAAAAAGCATGATAAGCAAAGACTTGGTATATCTCTGATTAAGTCTTTCCATCTTAGATGTCTTAGAAAGCCCTTGGACAAGAGATGAAGTTCAGTTCATCTAACTCTGTCTACAATATCTATGGCTATATCTGACGAAGTCATCTAGAATGCTATTATGTTCTGTGGAGAGAGAGATAAGTGCTTCTACTGCACAACTCATTTTTTCTTGCAGAAAAACAAGTGAACCATTCATCTCAATATTCCTGTCTGTCTCCATCTCCTATGAATTGACACTACAGCACACATGCTTCTGCTATGGATGCTGAAAGCTCAATGGATAAATTTTGCATGCAGTTTCTTTATATTGTATAGGATTTCAGTTGTTTTACATTGTATAGGATTTCAGAGGTTATAAATTTTAATGTGGAAAATTCAAAATAATCTGTCTGGTGAAAATATGTTGAGTATCTAAACAAGAATGATTTCAAATTATCATTTAGTGCTCAATGAAAACACATCTTGGACTCATACAGATATTTACTTGAAAAATAGAGAGCAATTCTTAGTGATAAGAAAATAAAAAACCAACAAACAAACAAACAAAACCAAAACAAAAAAAAAAACCAACAAAAAAACCAACAAAAACCCACTGATTAAACCACTACATAAATTCATGACATTATGGTCACTCTCTCCAGTTCTTATAGGTAGTATGTATAGATCATATTAGAACTTGAAAAATTAAAAACCCACCAACAACTGATCATGATTTCAGGAATGATCATGAATATCGAAAGTTCTTAATGTGAGAAAAGACTGAATATATCACTTTGAGTCTCACTGTGAGAAAAAATGATAGCTGAGAGTGAAGTATAGTGTATTACTCTAGTGTCAATGACAGCGTAAGGTAGGTAAATTTGGAATAGTCATTGAACTTTTGTTTCTTTTCTTTTTGTTATGTATTTAATTTTTATGGCAGTACTACAGTCCACTGAAATTTCCAGGCAGAAATTTCTAGAAAACTTCTAGCAGAGTTAGCTTGCTTTCCCACCCAATCCACACACACTTTGCAGTCATAAATCTCCTTGCCTCAGAGTGTCGTATAGACAAAAACTAAGAAAGACATTAGAAAATTTAAAACATGATGGATACATCAGCTGTTTGAATGATCTGGATGCAAACTTTTTCTCTGCAAATGCTAGTAGAGATTTCCATGAAACTAAGATAAAATAGGCAAGAACTACTGTGTAACTTGAGTCCTAGTGTTTTCCTAAAGCCTCCACTACTGCCAACTGTCATAAAGAGGAGACTAAAATATAAGGACGGTTTTTCTGGTTTAGTACTGGGTTAATTTTCTTATGAAAAATAACCACACACAAATATTGCAAGTGAACGCTCATTGTGAAGTGTGAAAGTGCCAGTTGGTGAAGGACCAATTTCTCTGTTTCAAGAATTTATATCCAGGTCTTCTTGTTTCTCTTGTTTTTATTTCCTGAAAAAAATTGCAAATGTTCTATGGAATCTATTATTTAGCATCTAGTAAAGTCAAAATCTATAACATTTTGCAAAATATAAATTCGGTGTTATGTGTGTGAAAACTCTTCATTGTTACATAAGAATGAAACTCAAGTTTTTCCTAGTGTTACAATTGTGATGCTAGATATTAGGGATGTGCTATTTTTATAGCCAGGGCACTTAGTCATCAATTCCCTGAGTGATCCAAAAAACTCCTCAGCTAGTTTCTGTCTAGATGAGAAAAAGGACAGGCTTAAGAACTATTTACTGACTGAAATCCTAGCAGATTTCACAATAAACAGCTTGACTAGCTGTTGCATGAGCTCTCCAGGTGGATCTTTGGACAATCCCCATGTTCCTTCCTTCCTGCTGTGCATGGATCAATAGATAATTACTACTTAATTATTACTGCTTAACTGTGTTGTTTAATATCTAAGAAAATCTGCAGAAAACTTGGTCATCCTAAAGACTTCCATGATAGTTTCTGCTGTACAAGTGGCCAAATTATACAAAGGTAATTTTACACAGTCAGTAGAAACTCTTCCTGAAGATACAGAATTGTCATGTAAGCCAGCTTTTTGCATGCAGTTAAGACAGAATATCCTTTGTACATATCCTAATGTCGATAGGTCGTGCATGCAATCATAACTGGACATGTTTGTGGGTTTTTTTCAACATCTACTCAACTTATGACTGCATGAAACATATGATGATGATTTACAATTGAAATACTGTTCTTAGGGGGGTTTCTTCTGCTATATTTCATTGTTGGCCAGGAAAATCAAAGCAGCATGAACTTTTCTGCCTCGTAGGTAATCTCAGATGCTCATTTGAATTTTTTGTGTTCCTCGTGATCCCGTTATCCAGTTCTAACCTTGCAGTGAACATTCTTGTTCTTTCTTGGAAGTAAAGAAATTGGTCATTGCAAGTTTATTTTTATTTATACCATTCTTATTCTTTACATTGTTAAGGAGGAGAGAACCACAGTGTACTGAATACTGCTTGAGCATTAGCTCACCAAAGTTCATGACATAAGATATAACAATTTAAATTGTAAGTGCAATGGATTTCTCTCTGTCTTAAGGACTGTGCCTTCCTATTTTGGCTAAACAAAAATAATTATCTTAGACAAAACAACATGAAAATGAAAAAAAGTTCCAGTAAGCAAAACCAAAATCTAACCAAACAAAATTAAATCCTTTTGATCTTTCCAGCAATTTTAGAACAGGATAAAACCTGGTATAATGTCTTTTTTATTATTTATCTAAGTCATCCCTTAATATAAACTCTTATAAACTATAATAAAGAGCTAAACTATTATTACTTCACAGTGGAGGAAGTTAACTGAACTGTATTTGACCCCTTCTCTATGGAAACTCATTAATTTACATTACTTCAATATCTCAGCTACCATTATATTTACTCAGATTTCTTTTTTCTCCCTAAACTCTGTAAATCTTACTGCTTACTGGTAATGTACTTTCCAGCACAAATAATCCTGTAGAACCCTAACTTATTCCTGTGAATTCCCCACTTGCAAACAACGGAGCCCTCAGAAGATGGATGCTGTTCCCCTCTGCATAAATTTATTGTTCCACACAGACGTGAATAAGCATGCTGGCCCCTTTGCTGCTCTGGTAGGGTTTATCCACTGACCTGACTACAACAGGTCAGGTGTGGCCTTATTCAGTAAGTTGCCAACATGAGGGAGCCCCCTGACAACTAATGATTCAAAACATATGTTCTCTGAAATTCGTGGTTTCATTAGGGCAAATCTGCCACATATGTTAGTCACTGCAGGAGCTGAGCTGTTTTGTAGTTCATTTTCTCCTCTGTCAAATCACATGGGAGCAAGAAGATAAGGATGATGTGGGAAGTATATTTTCAGGTTAGCATCAAAATTCAGCCTGTCAAGACAGCTGTAAATGTAAACGCAATCTACCTTAAAGATAATTTAGTAGCCGAATAGCAACAAGTGCTTTGAAAATAACATCTACTGTACAATGGCACATGAGCTCGAAAAGTATCCAGTCAAACTGTGGGGAAGTTATGAACAAATTTAGGTGTAATTCAGAGCCCAAGAGACCTAAATTCCTTCTTCCACAAATAGAGACAGATCAAGCAATAACTTCTGCAGTAGGACCTCAGCTCGGCCCTGGTAGGACTGAAAAGAAAAATCTCATTCTGTGTGCCCAGAAACTGTCAGCAAAGGTACCAGCAGCTGTGTCATTGCCAAGGGTTGGAGAAAACTCATTCATTTTGTGCTGTTCATCCAAAAGGCCATGGGCAGCACCAGCATTTGACCTACAGTATGAACTTGATTCAGGACTGCAGTGATAGCCCAGGTAACGAAAGGTCCTGAGATTTGCAGCGGGCTCCGATTTCCCTGGAAACACTCAAGGCCAGGTTGGAAGGGGCTCTGAGCAACCTGGTCTAGTTGAAGATGTCACTGCTTATGGCAGGGGGGTTGTACTAGATGTCTGCATAAGAGAAAGATTTATTCTGGTGATGACGTGAAGGACAGTGCATAAGATATGTATTATTTTTTTTAAAAGTCTCACAGATGAACTTAGTTCTTCAAATGTATTTATTTTGATGTAGAAATTAACAGGTAAATTAAAAACACTCCCCCTGCTAAAAAAAAAAAAAAAAAGAAAAAGAAATACTAAAGCATCGCATAATGTTGATTGTTAATTAATTTGACACAAGTTAGTTACATTATTTATGAGTCTGTTAGGCTGTTATACAATGAAACTGTCAAGGATCAATCTGACCCTGAAAATACACTGAACTCTTAATATTTCTAAATCTTCCTCACAAAGCTGTGCTTTTCTGTGTCCACTGCAAACTCAGATTTTCATGTGCTAATTAGGGGGTTGGTGGGTTAGCATGACTGTGTTTTCCATATAGTGCACCTACATACTCAGAATACTTGAAAAATATTTTAATTTAAACCCAGGACTCTTTGTTTTCATCTGATTTTTTCTAACAGCTCTAATTATTTTTAGGTATTATACTGAAGACTGTCATTTCTGAGAATATTTCAGCCTTTTAGTGACATGTACACAACTCTGATCTATCTACACATTGACACTGGATACAGATATGAAGTATGAAGAATTATTGAAAGGAAATTAAACTGGCTGAGCCAACTTGTTGGTTTTTTAAACTTTTGATTCTCTGGAGACAAAGAGTGTTTTTTATGACTACATGTTACAGAAGAAAATTAAAAAATAAAAAAATTTTTTTTTCTGCCCAAAATTAATTTTAGAGTAATTGCATTCTTTAGCTTGAATTACAATACCTCAAATGAATTCTTTTTCTTGAATTATTTTGTGGAAAATCTGTTTGTTTGTTGGTTTGGGGTTTTTTTCATGTTCATAGTTTAGTAGTGTCTTTGGCTCATCAGCCATGAAGGCTTTTTCATGTATTTCAAAAGCCTAACAGTTAAAGCCTTGCCAAATAATCTCTTAACTATGGTCATTGCTGTTGATGTGCCAAGGCACCCAGCCAGTACAAGTCCCAGTTATTTTTCTTCCCCAAGCAATAAAAGTTTTCACTACACTTCCTATTCCTTTCCAATTCAAATAGCGAGCCATGCAAAGCAATGAAAACTGGACTGAAGGAAATGCTCCCCAGTTGCAGGAATTTGTCCAAGCAGTTGATAGCACAGGCAGAGCCCGGACACAGCCAAGTAACGCCACACAAAATCAAGCCCACTTTTAGCCCACTGCCTTCCTCTCATATGATACAAAAGCTGAGCCTCTTGGCAGTGTAGCTAAAGACTTGGGTATATGATGGTCAGAGACAGAGATGTAGAATATTAATGGGGGAGGAACAAGAGGAATGGAAGGAGGGAGGGGAAGAAAGGAAGAATGGAGGGGAAGGAAGGAAGGAAGGAAGGAAGGAAGGAAGGAAGGAAGGAAGGA
>VZRM01000197.1:703946-795231 GCA_013397955.1 Grantiella picta | reverse complement strand
TTTTAAACTTTTATTTGACTTTTTTTCTATTTTCCCTCCCTTCATTTCTCCCATCCCTTTCTCCTCTCCTTGCTCTTCATTGAGGGAAATCTCAAAAAATTAAAGTTGTGAGAGCAGACTGGTTGTTTTTAGGTCTGTTTATCTGTGTTTTTTTTTCTTGTTGTTATTTCAAAAATTACTTATAATTCAAAATTTCTTTTAATTGATTTAAATATAATATATTAAGTTTTTTCTTTAGAAATAAAGCCTATTATAGGAAATAAAATGTCTGTATTACTTGATTTAGTTACTATCCTGCAGGGAAAAGCCCTGAACATCACCCTCTTTGCAAATGCTCCTCTTACAGTTCAACATATTTTTGACAAAAGATTTTCTTTTCATTTCCCTTTTCATTTTTCCCATGAAAAGAGCTCTAATTCAATATGCTAGAAATAGAAGACTAGCTTTATTATGGCCAGGATCCAGTACTTAATTTTTTGTTTTACTTATTGTTTAAGTGAGTTCTAAGATGGGCAGTTTAACTTAATATTTTCTTATATTAAAAAATAAGTCCTTAGTTAGTGGTAAAATATTTGATTTTAGAATTTTAAAATTAAGCTTTTTCTTAATTATATTGAAAAATTTTTATGCCTTCTCTTTACAAAAATCTGATGGACTTTGTCCTTTTAGGAAGGTGAAATATTAAACTTCTGTTGAGCAAAAAGACCAAAGTATGAGCAAAACATTCAGATAATCTTGTTAATATTTTCATTAAAGCCTTTTTTTTTACCTTTTAACATTTTTTTCAATATCCTTTTCAATTCTTGTGTTCTGCAAAATATGTAGCAGTACAATCCCTAGGAAATAGAAAGTTAAGAAAAGGTGGAGTCCAACTACTGTGAAACTGTGCTGTTAATTAACAAGGACAGTGTTTGCAAATTGAAATAGGTCCCAGGCTTCTTACTTTGGAAAAGTACCATGATGTGCAGATGTGAAGGGAACACATCTATTAAGGATTCAGGTAGACAAAATTATGGTGCCTGATACAACTGTCCAGAATATAGATGAATTCTGTTCATTCTGCTCATAAAATGCTTTGCTATGTTGACATTTGGAACCCCGGAGGACAGCCACACTTCAGTGAACTGATGTTAGATATTGGTTCAGCTGTATCAGTTCTGCCGGAACCTATTTACTGGCTAACAAAATCTAAATTACATTTGGAAGCTTATTTGAAGAAAGCAATCCTTGTGCTTCATTGCCCTAGTTTAATGCACTGCTGATTCACTACACATGTCTACCCATGTAATTCTTCAGAGAAACCTATTATTAGCAGCCACCAACAAAAATATACAAAAGAAAATCAAGATTTTTTTCTGTTGTCTATTAGAAGTGTTACCCTGTAATAGAAATGAAAATAATACCACTACTTTAACTATGTGAACCAGTTAAAATTTCACTCGACGATCTAAAAGGTATCCTGCCTGCCTGTCAGCTACTGCTTTTGAAGAGCACAGGTGTCCCAGAAGTCCCATGTCACTTCTGCCTGTCATTTGTGAATGACTGATACCTTTTGGTCTCTCAAAAGCAACTAAATTCAGATTTTAAGGAAATGGGTCAAGCCTTTGCGAAAACAGTAGATATGATTAAGGAGGTTTAGTTAGCTGACACTTTAGTTGGTAAGCTGAATAGCTCTGCTGTCTCCACTGACCATAAAGACTAGATTTCCATTAGCTGTCCAGAGAGCTCATTTGTATATATTTACATTTACATTATTGGGTTATATGATAACAGCTTGTCTGCACATCAACACATGAATCCAAAAAGACAGTGGCACATGGGGAAGACCAAACAATACTTTCCCCTGGCTAGGACAGGCCCAGCATAGGTGAACCATCAGCCTCACAAGCATGGAGGAGGACAGAGGTACAATATCAAGGAGAACATCAAATTAAAATTTCAGAGGAAGGGACACCACGTCCAAGCTCTTCCCAGGGCTGTCTTAGAGGATTCAGTCCAAGTGTGAAACCCATCAAGATAAGTCAACACTAAAACTCCTGTAGAACTGACAGTGTGTGAGCACCAACATGTGACTTATTCACTGGGTTTGTGATATTTGATCCACAGATGGAGAGAATCCTCTCAGCCATTACACTGACAATATGAAGCAATTGCTTGCAGTAGCTAGGAGGTAAACTTAAAAAGCTATTCATGTAATTTACAGGATTCCTTGGATAAAAGGAATAACAAAATGTCCCTTCAACAATCATATCATAATCCTGTAAATTTCAGAAAAAAATTCAAGTAATTCTAATTAAGAAATGACTAACCAAATTAGTGTCTTGTAATGCATATCCTAATAACAGGAAACAGATGCTACAAAATCTTGATGAGTGTTATTGTCAATGCCTGGAGCTACCACAGATAGACAGCGTATATTAATACCACATTCACTCAAATTGGATACTAGCACTGTCAGCCCCAGGGACCACCGAAGGCAAAAAGCTTACTTACACACCCCTATTTCTATAAATATTTATGTAGTCACACACTGGCTCTGTTATGTGTTATGTAGCAGCTCACACAAGGAAGGAGACATTTCACTTTATTAATGTCCTGGTTTCATCTGGGAGAGAGTTCATTTTCTTCTTAGTAGCTGGTACAATGGTGTGTTTATCGGCTTTGTTATAAGAAGGATGTTGATAACACCCTGATATTTGGTTGTTGTTAAGCAGTGCTTATTCTCAGTCAAGGATTTTTCACTGTCTCTGCTAGTGACGAGCTACACAAAAGACTGGGAGGGAGCATGGCAAGGACAGGTGACACAAACTGGCCAAAGGGATATTCCATACCATAGAATATCATGCCCAATATAGAAATTGTGGGAGTTACCTGGAAGTGGGACCATCACTTTTTTGGAATGAGTTGGGTGTTGGTATTGGTCAGTGGTTTGTGAGCAAGGGTATTGTGCATCACTCATTTCTTTTGGATTATTCTGGATACTCTCTCTCCATCTCCTTATCATGACTATTATTATTATTATTCATAGAATATTTATTATTAATTGTATTTTATGAATAATGATATAATTATCATATCAATTATTATAATATTTTTATTCAATTATTAAACTGTTCTAATCTCAACCCATGAAGTTTATCTTTTCTTTGCAATTGTCTCTACCACCACGTTGTGTGGCACTTAGTTGTCAGTTGGGGTTAAACCTAACAATTAAGCGCACTAATAAGATATTGTAGAAGTGAAGTGAAATATTTCTAAGCTAGAAATAGACTCACAGAATCAGAAAATTGTTTGTGTTGAAAGGGACATTTAAGATGACCTAGTGCAACCTGCTGACCATGGGCAGGGACACCTCCTACTAGACCAGATTGTTCACAGCCCCATCCAAACTGGCCTTGAAAACTTACGGGGATGGGGAACCTACAACTTCCCTGGGCAATCTGTTCCTGTGCCTCACCACTGTCACAGTAACAGAACCTCTTCCTTATGTCCAGTCTGAACTTACTCTCTTTCAGTTTAAAACCGTTGCCCTTGTTTTGTCAATATGGGCCTTCGTAAAAAGTCTCTCTCCATCTGTCAGCCAGACAAATACACAAGCTCCAGCTTCAAGAGAAAAGTTTGAGTTAGTCCAAAAACCAAAAGAGGATTTTTACAGTGTAAACTTCCCCGTACCTCAGAGGTGCCACCTTCTCTAGAGCCCTTACCACAGTCAGAGATTTCCATACTCTTAAATATGTCAACATAATGTCAAAAATATTTAAATTAGCTTAAATACTTCTTGATATGGATTTAATTTCACCTGGCTAGAGAAAGCACAGATTCTAGAAAGGAAGCTTTTCACCTTTATTCATAAAAGTTCACTTGCACATATTGTAAACTCCGACTTTTGTATCTCCATTAGATTCACATTAAATTCACAAATCTCATTTGTGCAATCGTGAATTTAATGAAGATACAAAATTTGTTCAAAAGCTATGTTAGGAAAGTTAATTAGGAAATGTTCCCGCACTGCTATTGAAATGCAAAGCAGCATGCAAATTCAGAGCATTATTTATTACTATTACTTTTATTGCTTTCATTACTTTTTTTTTTATTGTTTTTATTATTATTATTGTTAATTATTATTATAGCACTGTTCTATCAAGTGCTTTTTCAGCAAAATTTGTCAAATCTTTGGAATAAGTTTTTATACGTTTGAAGTACATAATTAAGATTAAACATTACAGAAGACATAATGTTGTGGAAAAATCCAGATTTTTCATACAGTTTTCAGAGTTAGCTTATAAATGCCATATGTAATTTTCTATATGCTGTTGTGACACATTAAGTGAAGGCAAAAATCACAGAGAGAGCTTTGGGGATTTGTTGATCAGAACTAATGCGTCCAGTTTGAAATGCATAATGAGACAGCCCTGCATTGTGCTTGTATACCCTTTTATACTCAGCAAAGCAAAAGTTCTCTTTGCAGCCAGTTGTAATTCACCACATGTTTGAAAAAGGATGTGTAATGAAGAACAAAGACCCACAGCAGAATTTTGAGACTGGAAAGAGAAGCACACCCATGCCTCAATGCTCCTGTAATGGCAGGCAACAGAATTACCAAATGTTTCTCAGGACTAACCTTGGAAAGACTATCCAAAATCAGATTGACTGAATCACCTATAAGTTCATGTTATCAAATGGAGGAAAAAGGTACTGTAAAATAAGTGATGCATTCTAAGCAAAAATACTGTATGAAATGCAGACATGTTAATGCTCTGAACACTTAGAAGCCTCTTATGAGAGATTTCTCATGTCATTTACCAAAGAGTCAAAAACCTCTCAACCTATAAAGACAGAACCAAATAAAATATTATGTTCAACCACGTTTTGAATTTTCTGCTCAGCTTATTAAATATTAATTTGTACAGTTAGATTTTCCTTACATGAGCCATTTAACCACATAATGTCATTTGAAATATTAATTTTATTAATTTTAGTAAATGTAATCATAATTGCCACACGGTTCACTGTCTGAAAACTTGTCTATCATACTTTCAATAATGAAATTGTTACTATGAAAATTTTTAACTCTTTATAGTTAATTACATATTTATTACTCAAAGTATTTTACACAAAATCCAGAAAGCTGTAAATACATATTTAAATAACAAAATTGTGTGTGTGTTGTGTTTTAATTTTGAAGGTACAGCCCAAAATAACTGTTTCTTTTTGTAAGGGAACCAAATAGTTGAGTTTGTTTAGTTTTAATGAGAGTGATGGTTGTGTTATGGGTCTTGAATGCAGCAATAATTCAAGATGTGTAGTTAGTAATTTTAATTTTACTCCTGAGTCACCACAAAAGATAATTATGACTGTGAATATATGTAAAGAAATAGACAAGTATTGATATTTTTAGAACACTATTGGAAAGTTTAAAGTATTAAATGTTTTAATTGTCTATAAATGCATAAGCCTTAATAATTAATCATTACATTCAAAAAGTAATTCCTGTCATTAGTCTGATGATAAATCTAAACAGTGTAGGCACAGTGTATGGTAACAATATGACTGTCTCAGAGAGCTCACAACTAAAATCAACTTAATGCATAATGTTGGGGAAAATAATTACATGGCACAGAGTACAGACATATACGACATGAAATGAAATTAATACCACTGGGGGGGGGCTGGCATTCAGCCCCTCCCCTCTCCCCCAGCTACCCTCTTCCTACCCATCCTTAACAAGGCAGGAAGAAAATAAGACGGGTAAGTTCATGGGTGATGATAAGGACAGGGAAATGCTGACCTATTTCTCATCATCACAAACAGAGCAGACTCGGGGAAGATGAATTTAATTTATTGCTAGTTAAAAATAGGGTAAGATGTAAGGTAGGATAAAGTTGTGGTAATTTTATTAACACTTTTTCTCTGCCTCTTCTTCCTTCTCACAGTCTTGCCATGCTCCAGTGTGGGGTCCTTGCCACAGAATGCAGTCCTTCAGGAGCAGTCTGCTCCAGTGTGGGTGTCTCACAAGGGGGGTCACAGTTCTGGCCAGAAAACTGGCTCCAGCATGTGCTTCTCTCCACAAGTTGCAGGTCCTGCCAGGAGCCTGCTCTGGTGTGGGGTCCTCTGTGAGCTGCCGGATGGAATGGTGCTCCACCGTGGTCCTCCGGATGCTGCAGGGGCACAACCTGCTTTGCTGTTGTCTTCTCTGTAGACTGTATGGAATCTCTGCTTTGGTGCCTGGAGCACCTCCTCCTCCTTCTTCACTGATCTTGATTGTCTGCAGAGCTATTCCTCTCACATCTGTCTCCTCACTCACAGCTGCTGCAGAAATAGTATAACTAAGGGTCTAAATGTACTGGCAATTATTCTGGGAAGTTCATCATGACTGTTGAAAGATTTCTCTTGTTTCTGAAACTAAAACACAAGAACCATCTAAACACAAGGGAAGAAAAAGTTGGGGTTTGGTTTTGTGGGTCGTTTTTTGTTTGGGTTTTTCAATACCCCTCCTGGAGATATCTAAAGGAATAAGGTTTCTAATGAACTCAGATGATGAACTTTTGTTTTGAATCTCTGGCAATGGGTTATATGTTTATGATTCTCAAAAAGCAGCTTGTATTAATTTCATTAGGACATCAGAAAGTGTCAGCTAATCAAGATGACCTTAATCTAACAAAAATGTCATTTGAAGAGTAAGATTGATTGACAAATAGTTCAATAATCTCCTTTTAAACTAATGATCTGTGGATGATGAATTTTATGATTCAAATGCTTGATGCAAAACATAAAAATATTTCATTTCTACTCTTACTTTTTTTATATATAACTTTTCCATCGGTCCTTGCTTTTTTCTTGGATATCCTTCTGACCCCTGTTAAAATATATTTCCACAGGCAACTGATTACAGTAGCATATAAAAGCTATAATTGATAAACTCTTGTTATTAAGCCATCCCATTAGTGTACAGAAATGAAAAAATGTGTTTCATGTACATGCTACTGCCAGCCTTCATATAGGAAACAAGAGAGAGTCTTAAAATATTCTTTTTTAGATTTTTTTTGGTAAGTATTTGCCTTTTTAAGGAACACTTCAAATAATAAAAAAGCTCCAACAGCACTGACAAAAAATACCAAACCAAACAAAATACCACCACCAAAATAAAAATCTGTTCTTTGTTAATGATTAATAAAATTCATTAATTTTCAGGAAACAACAGCACAATAGGAAAAAAATTATCCCACTACAACTGTGGCTTTTCATCTTTTGTTTATCATGTCATTGTGAGATTTTTGATTTTTTGTATTTACTATCATAGTAAAATAAGAAGTGTGTGAACTTGAAGGAACAAAAGGCATCTATTAACAATACATTATCTCAAATGAAGCTTCTGTTCATTTGTATATTGTATAATGTTCAGCTAGGAAATGCACTAATTGTATAATGTTCAGCTAGGAAATGTTAGTACAATTGATTTTAATTCCCTAGCTATATTAATAAATTATCGATCAGGAGAAAATTATATTAATTAATAATTAATGATTGCTGAAAATCACCAGGTAACCTATCTGAAATTGCAATATAATTACATTTCAATTGCAATATTCTTCTTTAAGGGTATGATTTTAGAGAGAAAAAAATCCAAGTACAGTGCATATTGGACAAATATACAAAGCTTCTAAACATACTGAAAATTCTGTCCTTGTGAAACTCTCAAGATGGAAATTCAATTCTATCACTCCCCCTTCCCAGCCGGAAAACGTAGGTTTTGGTAAAGCAGACTACTAAAGTAAAAGTGAAATTTTGTGCATGCACAAACAGGAAAAAAAAATTCTCCGCTTCCCATTAGCAGTGACATCCAGCCACTTCCCAGGAAGCAGGGTTTCAGCATGTGTAGTGTTTGCTCAGGAATACAAACATTGCAAATAATGAGTTACCCCCTTTCCTCTTCCCCTTAGCTTTTATATCTGAGCTGACATCTTACAGTATGGAAAATCCCTTTGGTTAATTTAGGTCAGCTGGCCCGGTTGTGTCCCTTCCCAGGATCTTGCCCACCCCCAGGCCCTTGATGGGGAGGAATGCTGAGGTAACACTGCTGATGCTGTGCCAGTGCTGCTCAGCAATAGCAAAATCACTGGGGGGTTATCAATACAAAGCACAGCACTGCGATGGCTGTTATAGGAAAATGAGCTCCATCCCAGCCAGAGCAAGTACAGGGAGGCACACAGCTTTTGGGAAGGAGACTCATATAATCCCATTGGTGGTATGATGGAAGACTGAAATTGCCTTGGTAATGATATCAGAAACACTAAATCTTCATATGGATATAGAAAATATATATATGAAAACTGGGACCAGAGGAAAAAAATGTAGATTTTGACACATTGTTTATTGAGAGGTAGCAAGGGTAGGAAAGGAGAAGGATCAAGGTATATGGAAAAAGAACAAGCATAGGAAAACAGGGAGAAGAGGGAGTAAAAATGGCTGGTCAACTGTAGGCAAGCACATTTGTCTGTGTGTACCTTGCCCCTGATCATTGCAGTCTGTCCTATCTTCTTATTAAATCATGTTGCAAACTGGGGTTTTGTGTGATCTTAGTCTTAATATGTGTGTATGAAGAGAGGTTTAGGTACTGGCAGCTGGAGATACTGACTGATACAGCCAGTTGCTGTGTGTATGTGTAATTTGCTAACAAATGACCAGAAAAAGACCAGAAGACCCACATCTGGAAAAAAACCAGCCCTTGAGCCAATGACTTTATAAGGGATCTGGGAACACAGATCTGTGTCTGTCATTGGCTGCTAAATCTAAATATTTTGGGATGAGGGGATGTGTGCACCAACCAGTGACCCTTAGTCCTAATCCACTGGAAAGATGAACAGACCTATGCTGCCTGTGTTCATATTTATGTAGGAGCAACTGGTGTCTATTTGGGTGCTGTTAAACCATTGCTCTGTGATGAGCCAAGCTGATACTCTCTCTGTGTGTGCATGTGCACGTGTTTGAGTATCTGCCTCTGCAGTGTGGGCTCCAATTTGCTGCTCGTCAGATGTGGAAAAGGACCCATAAACCATCACTTCCTCCTCGGTGCTAGAGTGGCTTGGATTTGATGTAAATAAACTGGGAAGGAAAAAACCCTGGGTTCTGAATTTCACTGGGAATTGGCAGCTCCTTAACATAAATTCTCTATCTTCTGTGAAGTTATCCAGTTTTTAATCACTAGTTCAGTAATTAAAAATAAAAGGCGTTCAGTTCTAATCTTGACTTTGATAGAGTTACAAGCATGGGTGTTCGTGTATATGCAAATAGAGGCAAATGAAGTTAGAATTCTAAAAATTGTATTTATTACAATTGGACCATTCCTGGGCAATTTCCTGCATTTTTTTCTTATCATAGCTATCACAAATTCCCAAATATCTGAGGGCTTATAAAATACCATTACTTTTATATTTTCATTTGTATTTTGTCATGTTAATATTTTTGTCATATTACAGTGTAAGTTGCCAAAGAGACACCATCAAGTTGCACTCTTCTGTGAATTACAAAAAGAAATCTGAACCTCTATTATTAAAATGGTCATCCATTTTTATCCAATTTCCTGACTATCTTATAACTACAACTTGCTGCTTTATTAATTCCTGGAACATGATCAGAAGATACTTCTAAACGGATATTATATCAGACTTCACATATGAAAAAAAAAATAAAGAAATTCAATTCAAGGGCTGAAAGTGGAGTAAAGGGACAGTGGAAAGTGATGACCTCTTTATGGAAGTTACTTTCATCACAGATAATGACAGAAGGGGTTTAAAACTGAAGCTCCACTATTAATATTGCACTTTCCACTTAAATGTTTGCAAAATGGTATTGGTATTCGAAATAATATGGGAGTATAAGGAAAGAACTAGCTCATCCACTGATTCTGATTTGAATTTAATCTTGAACAAGTACCTATCATACTTCCCAATTACCAATATCTGTTTCTTCATTTCTATAACATAAATTCTACAATATGTATAATTAAGCAAATAATTTCAGGGAATTTTATTTCTATTCCTATGAATATCCAGATGCTCATTAAAAATTAACACTTTAGTTAATTCTTGTTACATCCACATACTCAGTATCCTGTCATTGGTTAAATGTGGTAGTTTAACCCTGCTTATGCCACATGCCCAGCAAAGCAGCTCTATCTATTCCCCCTCATCAATCAGACTGAAGAGAGAAAATATAAAAAAAGGCTGATGGATCAAGACAGGGACACGAAGAGGTCACTCATAATCCTCCATACTGTCATGGGGAATAACAGACTTGGGAAAATTAATTGAATTTATTAATAATCAAATCAGAGTATTACAATGAGAAATGAAATCAAATCTTTAAAACACCTTACCCCCACAACTCCCTTCTTCCTGACATAGACTTTGTTCCCAATTCTTACTCCCAGCAGAGCAGGGTGATGGGAAATGTGTGGTCAGTTCCTCACACATTGTCTCTTCTGCTCTGCTGCTGCTTCCTCCTCAGTGTAGGGACTACTTTCCCTCCTCTAGTGTGAGTTCAGTCTCACAGGAGGCAGTCCTCCATGAACTATTCCAGTGTGAGTCACTCCCACAATCTATAGTTTACAAAGAGCTTCTCAGGATGACACCTCTTCATACTGCCAAAATCCTGCCACACTAACCCAATACATATCCTTTGAAGTGGATTCCATACCACATATGCAGTGATGTAGATATATTTATAGATAATTATTTTATTTTCTCCTTTTTACAACAGCACTTTGAATTTCCATCTACTAACAGAGTAGACCATTGTCAAAAATAACTGTCTGCTTGATGCTGATACTACAAAAAGCTTTAAAGTAAGAAGTAAATTTTTGCTTTGGTTTCTTCCTATTTTATGTCAATATGTTGGCAATTTTCTACATAATTAAGGGACAAGACAGATTCTATAAGCAGCTGGGGGTAGTTTCATGTTCACTAGCCCTTTTCCTTATAGTTGACTTCAACTTACTAGATGTCTGCTGGAAATACAATACAGCAGAGAGAAAACAGTCTAGGAGGCTAAGCATCTTCCTAAAATGTTGGGAAATTATCCCCTTGCAAAAAGTATCTGTAATTCTCAATTTAACTTGCAGAACCAAACTTTTTATGCAAAGTTCTCTTTACCAATATTTATAGAATGTAGATGTTGTGTTAGGAACACAGGGTGGAAAAAGTCTATATTAAATCCAGCACTCAACACAAAACTCTAAACGATTTCAAAAGATCAATGCAAAGCCTAAATTTTTAAGAATAAGCAGGAGAGCCACTTTTGTTCACCATTCATTACCTTCTGTTATTGCTTTTGATACTTCTGTGCAGGTCAGTTAGAATTAAACTACTTAAAGTTCTCATTGGCAAAAAATCTATTTAGGTAGGACTAGATGAAAATGTTTAAAACTGAATACAGAAAAACACTTTTTAAACAATCCTAAGTTTAGGCTGACTGTAATGATATGGATTAGTTCAGAATTAAGGAGAATTTAGGATCCATATTAATTCCCTAAAAACAATTTCACTATGTGACAATAATTAAAGTAAAATTGCAACCTCCTAAATTCTTAATTACAACTCATCTAAAATAGAAATATATCTGATAAAAATTAGCAAATTGTTGCTTGAACGGAAGTCTTCCATTCAAAAAAGTTTATATATCTTTTGCACACCAAAGAATCCTGCCACATGCCAATCAGGTCAGCTGATTAAGGAAATGTTTTTATCCACTTCACATTTGATCCTAAAAGTGATTGCAAGAGTGAAGTTGAATAGATACCCTAATTTACCAATATGACTTAAGAGAAGTACTAGAATAACACATTCTCTGACTTATATTTTGACTTCTGTGCTGGCAAATACAAAATATGTTAATTTAAATTACAGTGCAGGTACTGAAAATAAACTAGGCAAGTGTTGATAAATTTTCCATACCACTGCAGTTCTGTGCTGTTCTTGGAGTTTTTCTGTCTCCTGTTCTTGTTCCTTGATAATGTCAGGTTAGGAACCTTCTTTTCTATTATTTTTTTCTAGCCACTCCTTTACCTCATCAGTAATTCTTTATAAATCATTGGATTCTATAACTTCTTTAAAAAATGTAGAAACCTGCATCTTGTATGCAAATTTGAATTTGAGATGAGTAGTAGACTTCCACTTCACAGTCTTTCCAACTTAATATGTTGTCAGAACTATCTTCGTGTAGTTTGTTATGAGTAAATAAGACTTAATATAAATAATATACTCTTTTGCTATAGGATCGTCTATTCATGAGTCCATCCTTTGTCAGTTTATCTGTCAGATGTTTATTTTCTTATTTTATTTTGGTGGTGATGAGAACATTCAATGTTATCTGAGGTTTCCCACTGACTCTCAATAGTGTTTGAAATTTGTCAACTGATGGTAAAACTTAATATCTGCCTTCATTTATGCCATATGGTTTTCAATGAGCCTTTTCATGCTTAGTTTTTCTTCGGGAACTGTTAACATCCCCCAATAACTGTGCAGGTCAGCATATATATTTATGTTGCTACTAGGTGAGCCTCTAGTTGTGTGTGCATAGGCTCACTGGCCTATAATACAAAATATGGTTAAAAGAACAAGTGAAAAATAAAGAGTGTGCTATTACTTAGTCAGATAATACTAAGAGGAGAGGGCCATTTAATCATACAATATATAAAAAAAAAAAAAAAAGGCTTTATCGTTTAGTGGCCTTGCTGCTTTCTCCTACAGCATGTTTTCTGCACTCATCCCTAGGTGCCACATACCCTCCTCTGAGAGTTTGGGAATATCATTCCCCACTGAAGGCTACCATGGCAATGAGGAATCCCATTCTGGTGTGCACTTTCTTTTCTGTTTCATTTGTTTATGCGTGTGTTTGGAGGTAGATTTTTTTGTGGTTTTGTGTTTTGTAAAAAATACTAGCACCATCTGTGCACTTTTGTTGCAAATGAACACCTTTAAAACCCTTTATGTCTAAAACAGTAGAAAAAAAAAATGAAAAATATTGAGAGCAAAACACAAAGTTGTTTATCCTACTTATTTGTAAGCTTTCTCTCTGACCCTGATTTGGAATATATGAAGTGACTTGTTTCCCAAAATATTTTAAATCTGAACTGGCCCTAAGTAATGTGATATAAATCTGCTTGATTAAGAAACAGGGATTGATTTATGAACTTTTATTTAGCAGACTTGTCCAACAGGATGCTTGCACTTATGCCACTACCAAAACTGTTGACATTGCTTTACTGCCAACTCAATCCTCACAACCTCTGTTTCTCCTTCCAAGGTGATCTGGAAAGTGATAGCTCTACAGAAGACATGCAATGGTGCCAAACACACCAGCTCAGTGGAAGATAAGCTTTCACCCTATTCTGAAGGCAATGATTGAATACAGGAGAAAAAATTGTCCACACTGTAATTGTTTAGGATGCCTTCTGTGCAACTAGATAGGACTCATGCAACACAGGGAAAATAATTTCATTCCCAATGAACAAATTAAGATTCTACAGGTACATTCTTGAAAGCAGATACAAATTACTCTAATCTCTTCTATGCTATAAACTCTTGACACCTAGAAATGTGAAATCTTACAAAACAAATTCCCTCCCATCAGATAGCCTAAATGGGAATATTCCCAAAGGGATTAATTAATGACTCCTTATCCATGTCCAAAATTCTACGCCATATACTACATCAAAAAGCTTTTAAAAAACAATGGAGGATGTTGTCATTCCTTCTCTTCTTGTTTTTTAATATTTGTTATATCTTTAGTTATAATGGTACAGAGACAACAAATATTTCCCTCTATTTTCTTAGTTTGTCATTGAAATGTTAATTGGATTTGGGTCAAAAAGTCTTAATCATCTCCCCCCAAACAATGTTTTAGTTTTACCTTAATGTCTTTAAATATTTTTATGTCTATATGCATATAAATACATCTATCAATACAAAGAAAGGGAGAGAAATCTAATTCTGCTGAAAATTAAATATCTTCATATAAATGTCATAATTGAAATAAAAATAGATAATTTTATGTTTTTGTTTAAACATAAATAATCTATATGCCATCAGAAATGGTCAGCCTTCAAAAAGAATATTCATTATTTCTAGACATTGCATAAGGTAATTTTGAAGTTTCAAGTACCTCTTGTTTCAGTATCATTTTGAAAGAAATAGAACTAGTGAATTTTTTGAAGAAATCAATATAATATTTTTAATCACTAAAAATCTCATATTTAATTCTTTTACTTTTTACATGCAATTATTTAATATAGAATGTGAACATGTTTTTCGTTAATGTGGTTTGCTGTCCTTCAGTGACACAATAGCTGTTATAAGACTTTCATGTAAGAAGAAAAGGTAAAATGTATTTAAAATCTATAGCTGAGCATCTTTCTATATATAGTTCAGTGTACTGATAGACTAATACATTTTCAGATGTTGTCTATTATGTTACTTGCTCCTAAGATCATAATCTCTCAAGCAGAAAGTTATGTATGTCTCTGTGCATTTGCAGATGTGTAGAGACATAGCCCAAACAATTTATGAAGCTGTGGTCTTTTAGAATTCCTGAAATAAGTGACAAGAGATAAAATCTTCATTCTTTTTCCCCCCTATAAATCAACCAAATTGTACCTGGTGCTGGACACACAAAACAAAGTCTATCTGGATAGACTAGTGACAAGTTGCAGCTTCCAGATATGCCTATGGCAGAATTTATGTAAAGTTATAGAAAAAAAAAGTATATTTTAGAATAGTAAATTTTGTACTAGAAGATGACAAAATCCTGAAAAGTGCTTCAATTCAACATATTTATATTGCAAAATTTGATGGAGTAAGTTCACTTCTGATGTAATTTCAGTGTAATAACTATATTTAAGAACTGAATAATATTGCCTGTAACATTAGAATTCTGCTTGGCCTATAAAAGTAAATTTCTTTTTCTTTTTCTGTCCAAGGAGATACATAGTGAAATATATCCTCCAGAACAAGTGATTGGATAGAATTCTAAAGCTCCATAAATTTATCAAATGTTCAAGGAACTTAAGCACATTAATAATTTAATAGATAAAACCCCACAGAAAATAAATAAATTAATGTAAGAAAATATGTCTGTATTTTCAAACTTGAATGTTTAAATTTATGTCCCCATTATGTAGTTAACTAAGAATCTTGACCAGAAAAAAAAAAAATTAAGCCCATGACAATATTCACTCAAACTAATAGGACATCCAACATTAATCAGACATAAGTTTCCCTGAATCCAAAAGGAGTGTCTTAATTACTCTAAAAGTCAAGCTATCTAACTGCCAAAATGTATTTTGTTGGTTGGTTGGTTGGTTGGTTGGTTGGTTTGCTGGTTGGGGTTTGTTTTGATTTGTGTTTTCTTTTTGACTTTCAATCACTAATAATACATTCAGAATAAATTATTATTTGACTTTATGTATTTCTCTCTCGCTCCCTTTTTTCATCTGTTCACATGTTTTGCATACTTTTTAGTTTGTTTACATACTTTACAGACATGTTTACACCCCACCAATAGAATTTAATTTTATTATCCCGAAAGTTTCAGTATATAAATGAAGGTAAAATTCATAGGAATTATAATACGCAATAACATCTTCTTTTATTATACAAAAGTCTGTAAATTCCAACTAGATAACTAACATTATCTGCACAAAGTGTTTATAGAGAGTTGAATGCTATATTCCACGTCTTAAGCGTTTGGGATTTTGAGACTATTTAAATGAACTCATTAACCATAAGAGAAAATCTTTTAGCAGCAGTATGTCATCTTAACAAGCATAAGTGGTGCAATTGAAAAAGTAGTTCCAGTAATATTTAACACTTCCTTGTAAAAGAGACTTCTATTAGAATTGCATGTTTATTTTCTCAATAATTTTTTTTAACTTTTGCAATTTTCCAGTCTTTTCCCTGTAACTACTTTTAATATTTTTCCGCAAAAGACCAAACACTTTAGTGTTCAGTCTATGCAGTCAAATGCAGAGATAGATACATTAAAATAAAGTGATGGGTTGCATACACTGAAATATCACTTCCCTTTGATGACATTTTGATTTTCTTGAATCGGTAGACCATGAAAGTTCATTTTGACACATACTAGCTCAAAATAAAATCTTCTCTAGCTCTATAATCTTTTTTCCTGCGTTTAGGCTACCAAAAAGAAAGAGCTCATGCTCTCATTCTATTTTGAAGACAAAAAAAGCAAGTTTGTGCTGAACCACAGGAGGCATAATGGGACCCAGGCATCAAACACTATTGGACATAAGTGATTTGAATTCTTAGATGGGAAGGTGCCTGTGCAATACAGAAACAGGTCCTAAAAAATTGAAAATGGAAGAAAACTGCTTGAGCTTGAGTACATAATCAGAAATCCACTGAAGTTTGTCATATTCAGTGTCAGCAGGGGGAAAAAAAATTTGTTTTTCCAGCTTCAGGATAGTTGGTTGGAAGGAACAGTTGTTGCTCCAAAACGATGTAAAGATAATAAGAGAAAGAGCTAAATTGCTTAATTTAAGGTCCTCAAAGACGACATATTATCAGTGGTATATGAAGGAATTGAGATAAATAAAGGCAGTGAATATTTGGAATATTTTCTATTTATGTTTGTTTAATTAAAATAAAATGCAAGTAAAACTTTGCTTTCTGCAACTACTTTCCTGCAGTAAAAACTGTAATGAAATGTTGCAATGAAAGGAAAAACTTGCCAAGCAAAAATGCACCAAGAAAGAAACTCCTTCAGTTATCAGCAAGATATATTAATCTCTTCAATTCTAAAAGAAGCCAAATGTATATTTCAGTTAAATGGTACTGATGAACTTGGATTCCTTTTCTTTTTCTGGCACCTTCCCCCCACTATTGCCTGGTTTTCATAAGCTATTTCCTATTTTGAAACACAATTCTGTTACAACTAACCATATTTGTCTCTATTGTCAAATAAACCTCATCATCTTTCAGAATCTATAACGCAAGTTTTGAAAGCAGTCTCTTTAAAATTTTCCATATTCATCAATTATTTTCCATTCATTTAATTTTAATAATTTAATTAATACAGTGAATTTAATATGCCTAGTGCTGTCTTCATTTCTAGTCATTAGAGACTCCATCCCTTAAATTAAATAAATAAATAAATAATTAAAAATATTTTATAGGACAATCAAAAATTCTACAGATTTCTAATAAGAACCTCATTTAGAGACTACTGCAATTTATCTGAAATAATATATATCAAATTACTATAATTTTAAAACCCATTCATGTATTATAATAATGTTATGTCAACAGGATATTTTACTGTCAAACAATTTAGACTAATCTTGCACAATATAGAATGACTAAATGGAGTCATATTATTCTGATGTAATTAATAGCTCATTTGCTATTGCTACAATAATGAACATCCTTGTGGTTTTGTCTCTTTGTACTATTAATCCTAGCAATTTCATTCTAATCTAAAGAAATATATTTTATTCAAGTCATTGTTCTACATCATATATGAAAGGTAAATATTTGGTCTTTGTCGTGTACCCCTTTGTGGTTTACCCCCAGAATCATAGAACCATAGAATAATAAAATCATTCTGGTTGAAAAAGACACTAAAAATCATCAAGTACAACCATTAAGCTAACACTGACACACTCACCACTAAACCATGTCCCCAAGTTCCATATTTACACAATTTTTAAATGCTTCCAGGGACGTGGACCCAACCACTTCCCTGAGCAGTCTGTTCCAATGTTTGACAGCCCTTTCAGTGGATAATCTTTTTCCAATATCCAATCTAAACCTTTCTTGGAACAACTTGAGGCCATTTCTTCTCATCCTGCTTGTTTGTTACTTGTGACAGCAGACTCATCCTCACTGTGCTGCAACCTCCTTGCAGGTAGTTTTAAAGACTTTTCCCCCTGAAAAGGAAAAGGAACAAGATGTAAATCATGCAAGCAATTATATAATTACAAATTTTATCTACGCAAGCCTTCAGAGTGGGTTAATATTAGTGTTTTAGTTTTATCAAGAGTGCACTTCTGAAACAAATTTTCCAGCTGGCACCAACTATATGTCTTTCTTGTGCTATGGCTTACATATTATTTTCTTACTATGTACTTCAGTTTCCTTCAAAATTTAACTATTCTGAGAAATGCACCTTTGTAAAGAATCTACAAACTTTACCACTACCATGAACATGCTACAAGCACTCTGCAAAAATGGTTGTGAATGCAAGTAATATCTAGGTTAGGTTTTTTATGTTCTTTGTAGTTCTCCTTACATTGAACCACACTATTTGCTAGTGTAGTCACTGCCTGAATTGTAAAACAATTTTGACAATAAACCAGAGATACTACTTCAAACAAGCATTTACTATCATCAGTCTTTATATATGCATCCATCTTCTGATGGATTGTTATCCCAGAGGGCTGTAATCAGCGACACAGGGTTTAGTTGGAGGCCAGTCACAAGTGGTGTCCCACAATGTTCAATACTGGGTCCAGTATTGTTTAACTTACGCATCAATAACTTGGATGAAGGAACAGAGGTCTTCTCAGCAAGTTTGCTGATGACACAAAGGTGGGAGGAGTGGCTGATACCCCAGAAGGCAGTGTAGCACTTCAGGAGGACCTCGACAAGGTCACAAGAATAGAATAATTGAGGTGAAATAGCTTCCATGACTCAAGATCTGTGAGGAACTTGAAGGATCAAGACTGTTCAACAAAGATATTAAGAATTTAATGAGAAGATTTCCCTCTCTGTAAAGAAGCAGCTCTGCTCTAGGTAGCTCCCCTGTGAGATGTATGACCTGCTGGCTGAGAGCTTGTGGGTCAGTGTCAGAGGAGGGGCAGCATAAATGATGTTGTAGTAGGAGTTTGTTCCAGACCACTCAATAAGCATGAGAAAGCAGAAAAATATTCATAAATATCTCAAGGAAGTCTCACACACCTAGGATCTTATAGGGAACATAAAATGCCCTGATGGCTACTGAAGGCATGAAGGTAGTATGGCAGGATGGACGCAGTAAGACTTTGCTTGAGATGCCAAATGGAACAAGTGAAGGGATACATAGCTGGATCTGCTATTTACTAATAAGGAAGAACTGATTCTGACAATCAATGGCAACCTTTTCTGCAATTGCCATGAGAGAGTTTGATTTTCTACTAATCTGTTTGATCAATAGAGTTTGATCTTCTCACAGGAGCAAGGGAGAAGCATAGCAGAGTAAAGACCCTGGACTCCAGAAGAAGAGATTTTAGTTTATTCAGGAAAATTTGCAGGTGGGTTCCTAGAGGCTTGCTCTGAAGGACAAGGGAGTTCAAGAGCAGTGTCAGGTCTTTAAGGACAGAATCTTCCAAGGGCAAGAAATATCAATCAGAATACTTGGCAAACAACATATCAGGAGATCAGCAGAGACTAAGCAGGAAGCTCATGACAGCTTTGAAGTAAAAGGGCAGTACAGAGAAGATGGAAGGAGTTCAAAGGAGGAGTTCTGAAATATACTCCCCAGACAACTTGGCAACAGTTGAAAATGGTAGTATGATGCCAGGAAGACCAGCTCAGCTGCAGCTGAGATTTGTAAGTAGTGTGAAGGGCAAGCTGCATTTGTAGTAAAAAAGAAACAAGGAAAATGTGGACCCTTTGCTGAATGGGGTGAGTGATTTTGTGACAGTAGACACAGGTAGGGATGAAATGCATCATATCTTCTTTGTCTTCAGCTTCAAAAGGTCTACCAGTCCTCCACAGACAAAGGAAGTTTCCAAGGTAGACGACAAGTACCAGCCGTGGATGATGATTGACATAGAAACTGCTTGAGAGAATTTGACAGCTGCATGTCTTTGGGAGGTGACAGGCTGCCACTCAGGAGTGCTGAGAGAGGTGGGTGATGTCCTTGTGAGGCCATTCTCTATCATTTGTGAAAAGTCATGAAGACTGGGGAAATCCTGCATGAATGGAGAAAGTGTTGCCTCCACTTTCAAAAAGGCCAGAAGGCACTCTGGGAAACTACTGTCTCATCAGCCACAGTTCAGTGTCTGGGATAATAATGGAGCAAGCTCTTTCAGGAGACTCTTCTGGATACACAAAGGAGATGAAGGCAATTCTGACAGCATGAATTTACTGAGGGTAAATCAAAACACTGCCACAGCGAGGTAGGTTGAAAACTCTCTAAATAGCTGGCTCAGAGGATTGCGATCTGAGGAACAAAGTCCAACTGGAGGCCAGTTACTAGTGGTGTACAACGGTCAATATTCTTTAACATCTTTGTTAATAAGCTGGGCGATAAACAGAGGGCACA
Source organism: Grantiella picta (assembly GCA_013397955.1). Classification (NCBI taxonomy): domain Eukaryota; kingdom Metazoa; phylum Chordata; class Aves; order Passeriformes; family Meliphagidae; genus Grantiella; species Grantiella picta. The sequence goes on along the minus strand of VZRM01000197.1, from coordinate 774,912 downwards.
CTTGGGAATTTCACAGTGATAAAACACCATGAGCCTTGAGACAAAGAAGGTTGACAGAATCCTGGACTCCATCAGGAATAGCATTGCTTTCAGGTTAAGATCCTTTTATATTTCTAGATCTTCTGTCTAGTTTTGTTTTCCCTGCTCCTTCCAAAACAAGAAAGTTATTGATAAAGTGGGTGAAGTCTTGTGTAGGGCCACAAGTCAAGACTGAAGAACTTGCCCTTTGAGTAGTGGCCAAGGAACTGGGACTGGTTTAGCCTGCAGAAGGGACAGTTCCTGGAATCCCTAATATCAGCCCCTGGGTATTTGCAGGATGAAAAGCCTGAAGAGTACCTGTGCTGGTTAATTTTCTTCACAGTGGCTGGTATTGGGCTGTGTTTTGAATCTGTGCTAAACACAGTGATGATAATAGAGAGTATATTTGTTATTGCAGAGCAGGGCTTACATAGAGCCAAGATCTTTCTTGCTTTTTGTCACACTGGCAAGGAGGCAGGTGTTGTATGGGGAGCTGGGGGAAAACACAGCCAGCACAAGTGACTCAAACTGACCAAAGGGATATTCCATATCCTATGGCAGCATACTCAGTAGGTAAAGCTGGGGGAAAGAAGGAAAAAGAAGGGGCTATTTAAAGTGATGGTGCTTGTTTTACAAAGTCACCATTTTGCATGATGGGGCCCTGCCCCCTGCACACCAGTCTGCCCATGGGAAGCGGTGAATTAATTCCTCATTTTGGTTTGCTGGCATGCATGTTTTTCTTTCCCTATTGGATTGTCTTTATCTCAATCCACAAGATTTTTAGCTTTTACCCTTTGGGTTCTCTCCCCAGTCTCACATGTGGAGAAGTCAGCATGTGACTGTGTGGTACTTGGTTGCTGGCTGAGGTAAAACCATAACAGTAGTGCAAGTGGAAGGGTGAGAAACAACAGGAATAAACTGAGATGCAAAAGGTTCATTTGTACTCGATATAAGGAAAAGCTTTTGTCAAGCCACATGCAGGCTCAGTCCTTGAAAGTTTTCAAAGACTTTATCAAGCCCTAAGCAACCTGGTCTGACTGAAAAGCTGATTCTAATTTGATCAGGAGTTTGGATTGGGGACATCTAAAATTCCTTCTAGACGGAATTATTTATGTTCCTATGATTCTATGAAAGCAGAACTTAACAACTGTAAGCATTTACAGACTTGTATCAGTCTGGAGCTAGAAAGCCTTGAACACGTTGTGCAGCTAACTCACAAGAGAATGATATAAGTAGGAGTGAGAAGGATGTAGGATGAAAGGCTGTAGCACCCTTTTTACTCTTTAGATTTTTTATTCTATTTAAAAGGCTTGGAGAGGGTGTACAGTGACATCAGATTTGTCTGGTAGGTTAGGATTAAAAAAAAATTGGGCTGAACTTCCACTTCAATCTTGCACCCATGAAAACAATTTCTTACAGGAAGTACTGTGTGGCCAGTCTCAGCATCCTCAAAATTTCTGCAATGTCTTTTCCTCAGATCCTGGAGAACAGGGGTAGGTTGCCAACAGTGATGTAGTGGAAGGACAAACTATCTCATCGAAGATCGATTTGTCTTCTCTGAAAACATCTGTATGCTGCACTAAGCTGTGGAATGTTTTGTCCCAACACTATGACTTTTGGGTTTGGGGTCTTTTTGAAAGCAGACTTTTAAGAGTCTGGAGTCTTCATGGAGTTCATGGTGTCAGTTAACAAGAACCAAGCTGCAACTTCCATTTATGCAATTTGAGAAAACAAAAAGAGTAGCACATAAACACTAGTGTGTATTGCCTGGGAACAGAAGTGCTCTTTAAAATTATACGGCACTCCTAAGAAAATATAAAGGGGGATGTCACATAAATGTTAAAGAACATGAATTGGGAATTGCTGTTCTTAGTGTTCTACATCTTCCACGAACTTCTAACTTTAAAAGGTCAGTTAATATTTACGTTTTTTTTTAATGCATCAACTTTGAGACTTTACACATTTTGCTTTCACTTTGTGAATGCTGTGCATAATTTGATCCAGGAGCACAGCTGTGTCCGTGCTGTTGTTCACTCCCCAGACTTCATAGGTTTTCTCCTGGCCTTCATGGTTCTTAAGGGTGTCATTCCTGTTGGAGTTTCAAAATATTGATATTTCTTCCCCAGCTAAAAGTTCAATGTCATACAAAAATGCCATCATAAAGATGAGCAATCCAGAGAACAAGACTATTTATACAGTTTTTTTACAGATTTATTCAAAATTAAATAGGTTATTTGCTCTGAAACAACTCAGTATGAGACTGTATTCCCTTGATAAGTAATTTACTGTGAATCATTCAGTGACCTACATAATAAGATTGTCTTCATACATAGCAGATGATTCTCCTTTTCAGGATGTATGTGTCAGTTTTCATGATTAACTACAAGGATCAGGATATGGTTAAAACTAAAGAAGATACTACAGTGTAGTTTTCTGTGGAATTGGTTAAAAAAGTGTTCCTCAAAATGCTTTATATTTCAAAATGCATTTTCTTCTAAGCCAAATATGTATTTGATTATTCCCTCTTTCAGCTGAATTTTATTAAATTGCTTGATATCTTAAGTCTTCCTACGTTATTTCTGAAACTGTTGTTTAGTAATTTTCACTGCTCTTATTGAGATGCATGAAATAATATGAAAATACCAAAATAAGTTTCAAAATAAGCCAATTACAGGTCTCAAAGTTATTTGTGTTCATTTAGATATTAAATATTTTAATAAATTATTATTGTTATGTCTAAATTTATTTTCTTTTTCAAAAAGAAAAAAAAATACATTTTCAAGTTTGGAATAAATGCATAATTAGCACTTGAAATTCCCTTTGAAATTATCATTCCAAAATCTTTTCAGATCCAGTCTAATGGCTGTTAAGTGGGAGTCAAGAATTGCCATGTGATTCATTTCCGTCTGAGTAGTACTCTTAGGCTCCTTTGTAATCAATTGCAAGAGTGCTATTTATTTGATCTGTTTTATACATCTAATATAAAATGAAATTGACTGCTTCTTGGAAGTGTCTCTCTTTATTGACCATAATGGACATGTAGAGTGAATAACTTAGAGACAGAGGCTTTCACTTGGTCAAATAGAATTGTTGCTGCTTACTCACCGTATAATCTTGACAGAATTGCTTCATGTTTCCTTCAGCTAAGGTACAATTTCATCACTGGCTTCATTATAATGTTCTTATTAAAGGGCTTATTATATGGATGGAAAGGCAGTTAAACTACATAATTTACTTAATGGAGAAGTTTCCAATCTTTTCAAAAATTTGAGGAGAAGTGAAAAACACATTACACATCTAAAAAGTCACCAGGATCCTCAGTCATTAAAATGCAGACACTGACAATAGGTAATGTGAGAGTATCCTGAGCATGATCTCACTGTGTTCATAGGTGTTTTAAGTCTATGAAATGAAGCTTTGGGCATTTAGCAATAATTACGGATGTGATTGCCTTTATGCATAGTGTTTTTCTTTCAACTAGAATGGCATAAAAATTTACTTAATACCATGACTTACATAAAATTATATAAAAGATAAATAATTATAACAAAGAAATAAAGTTCGTATATATTATATGGTGAATGATAAAGGTAAAATAAATGTAATAACTTTTAAATACGTAAGTGCTTACACTGCAAAGAGCCTTCGGAAGACATCTAGTCCAAAATCCCAGTTAAAGCAGGACAACTTTGAAATTTGCTCAGATTGCTCAGACTTTTGTCCTGCCAGGCCACCTCCGGAATGGATTGTTCACAGTTTCTAAGAGTAACATGTTGATTACCATTACTGGGAACACTTTTTTACCTGAACTGTTTTCATTTCAATTCTTGAAAATTTATTTTTCTCCTTTGAATGGTAGTCCTTTAAAATTGTTATATCTTTACTTTTAAAATCATGCAACTTGCGTACTCTTTAATTTTGTGCAATATCAAAATAATTTTTTAATTTTAGCAATCAAATTTTGTAATATAACTCAGCTGTTTTAGGTTTCTTGTGCAATTAATGGAGAGAAATAGACATCTCTAGAGAATACTCTTTATCCTCTCACACCACATTATTTTAAGAAGAAATTGTCACCTAGAAATACCACTTACTTCTTAGAAAATGATGGAAAAAGGAACTCCCTTTTTCTAAATTGAATGCATATTACTTTCTATCAGGGAAAGTATTTAATAATATATTTTAATAATCAGACAGCAGATGGAGACCTCGATTTAGTAGCAATGAAATGCCTAGCAGCCTTATTGATTATTTGTCATAAATCAGAAGCTGGCTCTGTAAAATGAGTGCTAACAAGAAACCCTTTTTTTTATGATGTCCATCTTTCAATTTCTATTTTTTTAAATAGAGAGATGGGGTACTTTATCAGCTATTACATAAGACATCTGTTTTCTGCAAATAATGTAAGTAGAGAATTTTGTCTAATTTTTATTGTGCAGTTTGTTATAAAATCACAGAACAAAAGAATGGTTTGGGTTAAAAGGGACCATAAAGATCATCTATGTGTAGCCCCTCTGCCATGGACAGGGATGTCATTCACTAGATCAGGTTGCTCAGAGCCCTATCCAACCTGGTTTTGATCACTTTATTGATTAGGCAAGATATTATTTGGTATTTTCTTTGGAGAAAATGATAATTCATCTCTAGGAAAAAAAAAAGGGGGGAATATAAGAATGGATAGGCACAAATAATAGGTATTTTTCTTAAAACTTAACAAGAAAAACCCCCACCAACATACAGCAGCTTTTTCTCAGAAGAGAAGTTTCACTACCCAATGAGAGAAACATATTCCTCCCTAAGAGAGGAATAAGATGGGAAAAACCTGTGAGCAACAGTCCTACAGATCAAGGTTAGATAGGGAGGGGGAAGGGGTACTCCAGGCGCTGGAGCAGAGATGCCTCTGCAGCCTGTGGAGATGTATTCCCTAGAGCACGTAGATATGGCCTGAGGAGCCATTCATGAAAAAGCCAAGCTGGAGGAGGCTCTTGACAAGAATTGCAGCTCACGGAGAGGACCCATGGTAAAGCAGATGAAAGGCATGGAGACCAAGAAGTGGCAGTGAGGAGTTAATCCCCATTTCCTTCCCAAACCCTACTTGGAAGGTTTGGGGAAGAGATAGAGAAGTGGGAAATGAAGGAGTGGTGGTCAGACTGAAGAGATGAGGGGAAGAAGTTGTTTCATTTTTTTTAGGATTTGTTTCTCACCCTCCTAATCCACTTTAATTGGCAATAAATTAAATTACTCTTCTGCTAGCTGAGTCTGTTTTGTCTAGGATGGTAATTGGCAACTGATCTTCCTGTCTTTTATCTCTAGCCATGAGGTTTTCTACCTGATTTTTTTCCCTGCATTCCACCAACATTTTTCTGTAATTCACATTCCAGACTCTGAGATGCTAACTTCAGATAAATTTCAAAAATAATATTATAAAATCCACTCCCAGGGAAAAAACATTTTTTGCTAGGTGAATACAAACAATGATAGAAAAATAAAATTGTTTAAGGAACTAACTGGGATGTTATTGCCATCACTAATATAAAAACATAAACAGTACTATTAAGCAATATATTTGGAATTCTCAAGTGTGTTTAGGCGTAATTTTGAAACCTACATTAAGTAGAACAACCCAAGAAACCACTTTCTAACCTTTCTGTTTCAGAATCAAACTGTTCCTAATACTAAAGGCTTGTTATATAATTTATGCATACAATAGAAGAAAAAAATCTTATTACTAAGCATACCTCAGCCCCAAAAAAATTGTTTCCACTCCTTCTTCACCCCAGAAAGCTTAATAAAGAATCATCATCTTATATTATAGCCTGGGAGAAAGAAGAAACTTCTTGTTCCCTGAAGTTTTGGTGGTTATGTTCTAATTAATCCAAACTAATTTTGACTACGCAAAAAGTGATGCAGCAAGTTCAAATATATTGCAGTAGCTGGTGAAGAGAGATAGGCATCTTCAGAAGATAGTATGAAGCATTTATCTTGGCTTAGTATAAATTGTCTGAAGAAGATACTTCTCTGTCTTGCCTTTCATTATGGAATGACTGACATATATTCCCTATCTACTTTTGAGATGTATAGAATTAACACAGCTGAAATGTTAGCCTCCAGTTCTACAGTCATTACACATTTCTTAACTCGCTCAGAGGTTGAGTGTGATATGGTTGGTAATTACAGAAGTTCCTGCAGTTTGTTGTGACAGCTATATCCTATCCCTTGAGCTGAAAGAATTGCTGTTTTTCCTTGTCTGTCCAGTCTTTTTCCTCGCCCCTTCAGTCGTTTCCTTGTCCTTCTGGTGGAACTACAGTATGAGTTCATGGTGGTTTTATGGTAATAATTTCTGGAAGAACTGCTAATGTTCAGAATATTTTCTTAACTAAAAATATCCTTCTTTTATTTATCATCCAGCTCCAGCTGACAGCATGTTACAATGAGCACTTCCTATTATTATACCAAGTTTCTTTGTCTGCAAAATACAGCCTTTAAAAACCAAGTAACTAATACTGCATAGGTGATTATGGGAGCCATTGTGATCACATATGAGCAGAGTAGGAACAGCTGGTCAAATAATGTAGATCATAATATACAAATATCCTCACTAATACACAGCAGTGAGTTAATTGTGCTGTGTGGGCCATTATTGTCCATTGTTCCTGATTACAAAGATTGCAACTAGCCATCCAAAAAAGTCTGTGAATTCTGGATATCTTTTCAAAGATAGTATGAATAATTATTTGCCTAAAATTCGTTCATAGGACGACAGTCATAATTCACAATTATCTCTATTCTTTATTATCCTATTTAGAATAATGCAGTGTGAACCAATCTGAGAGCAAAAACAATACATATAAGATGAGCAATCATACACTAAAAATAACAAATAGTGACTAATCAATGTGAGCAGCTGTGAATGGGCCATAGGCAAATACGTATGAACAACAATCACATTCACAGACTCGGCAATAGTTTGCAAGCAATTCATAGATAGAAAAGAAAGGGCAAAATTGTAATTAATAGTATTTATAATAAATAATATAGTCGGTTATATTTTTTGACAATTGCCATGACAGTTCCTAATTTTTTTTTCTTTGAGATCTGCATATTTTGCTCTTTTTATCTTTCATATATTAGTCCTCTAAGCCTAAGTCTTAGTTGAAAAGTGCTTCAATTTCTAAAGTGATACCAAAAATCTCATTCTAATTGAAACCTTCATTCTCTCTTCAGACGTTACTTTATTGTAGTTGTGATTATCTACCTTCCTAAAGGATTACCTCTTATATAATTTAAATATATGAAGTACAGCAACTTGTTAATTTTCATTTTCAGTGGAAGGCTTACAGACAAGTGAAGTAATATCTACGCAAAGTGTTGTGGGTTTTGAGCATAATTTTTTTTCTGGCCTTTACATTCTGCTGCAAAATGGTAAAATTAATAGAATAAGGTTAATTTATACTCACAGTCCTCATTTCCTTCACTTTCCTGAGAAAAGCTCCTTGTCTTATTTAGAAATATCATTTTGTGCTTTGCTAGAAAAATCTCTGATATTAACCATTTATTTGTTTTAAAGATGTTCAATTTAAGGAATTAAAAAGAAGTGTTTGTTTGCCATAAATTCAAGAATAAAGCTGGTATCTTTTATCTCCTGAAAAACTAAGGGAGACATTCCCTGTGCATTAAAAGGTGCTTAATACAAAACCACTGGACTAAAACTGAAAACACTTGCCTATTCCCTGACTAATTATGATACAGAACATATTTTAGAGTAGAAAGTGAAAACTGTGTAAGATTTTAATATTCAAAAGAACTGGTGTTTTCATTAAAAATATACTCTTGTAAATACAAATTCATGCTCTTGTAAAATCTGAACCAGACAGCTTGATGTAGAGTCTTTGTCAAAAACATGTGGAGTCAATTCATGGAGACCAAGGTGGGAATCACCTCGAGATATTTAATACATTCTACAGATAAACAGCTAGCTCTGACTTAAGTCACCACACTCTTATTTCAAAGCAACTGGAAAGATAGATCAATAAGCGTATGGTGATTTATCTGGCCGATTTCAGGATGAAGGTAATTATCTTCCAGAGCTGCTCTATTTCCTCAATTGACTATAAAAGGAATTAATTGATTAACTAATTCAGAATTAGATATCTAAAACAAAGACAACTCTGGTTTAGATAAGACTGTGGAACAAACTGGTAAACCAAAAAGTATAATAAAATTCACCAATTGTCCTGCAAAGTTTCATACATACTTTTGTCCAAATACTCTCTGAAAGGGTGCTTGAAAATAAATAGCACACCCTACTAAACAGCTTTTGCATAATTTTTCCTACAGGAAGAATTAGGAAAGAAATTGACTTCAGATACTAAATTTGTCATCATTAAGATAATTCTGTGCTGTTGGAAGGAGCATGGGACAGAAGGCAGAAGGTTAGGGCCTGCACGGAGATGGCTAGCCCATGGATTTTTGTATCTTGGCATTCTATAGAATAGTCTATATGAAAAAATACAAATGTTTGTCATGGCAAGTCATCCAGTTCTGATTCCCTAGATACCTAGTTTAGGGAATCCTTGGTAATCACATTCTATACAGTTAGGTTTAAGTTCAATGTAAAAAAAAAAAATCATACTTCAGATCATCTTATAAAGAAGACACATTAATCAGATTATCGAAAAGAGAAAGGAATAAAAAGCCATGAAGAAGTGAGAAGTAAAATGGCTGATAACCTTACTTTAATCACTTTTTTGTGTGCATGTATATATTTGCATAATTCTACTTTCTTTTTTCCCTCTGCCTAAAATCCTTACCTTACATATTATGCAATAAACTCTTAAAAAAAATTAAATTAAAAATGTCATTTCAAAACAGAAAATTTGGTTGTTCTGTTCCTTGCCCTTCCTCATTCACTGCACAGAATAGATGGTTCCCACTTAATGCACGGCCACTCAATATTTTTGTTTGATTCTCATTGCTCAAGGTATGGCCTCAAGCCAAATTATTGCAGACTATTTAAGTGCTACTCTGAAGGCAGAGTTATTGATTTTGTTACGGACTTTCTTACAGCGATCCCCACTAATGTATGTCAGCACTTCACAAACAATTTATCTTCACAGCTATCCAGTCAGGACTCTGGAAGAGAAGGGAAGGTGGCAAAAACAGATCGTGTTCTCACCTTGGTACAAAACTGAAGCATATTGTGTCTACCATTATTTTACAGTAACCAATGTGACATACTCAAGGACATATTAAAAAAAAAAAAAAGAATTTCCACTAGTAATACTTCATATGTTCAAGCACAGTATCATTTGAGCCTAGGTGTTTTATTTTTTGGAAAGCAATCCCATTTTTCAATTCAATTAAAATGTCAGGTTCAACAAAGAATTTGAATGCTAAAGAGTGTATTGTTATGGTAGCTGCAAAATATAATTCCAAATTAAAAGAAGCCTAAGGGAGAGCTGGAGACATGAGAGCATTGAGTAAAAAACAATAAAGAAGTGAGCAAAAACATCCCTACCCATGCAAAACAGAGAAGCAGCATTCACTTAAGCAAAATTGAAGTTTACTTTGGCGATGCAAAAGTAGGTGCAAATCTGTTCTTGTCCTATGGTGCCTTTCCTAAATAAATGTGTACATTGGTATTGCACTTGAATCCTCACCAGAATAATTTTTCACTAATCAGTAGTCCTCCCATCAATTCAGCTGTGCACTTACTGTAAGCAAATCACCTCACTGGGCTATTTTCATGACTCTGCAGCTCAGATTTGTGCCTGTAGGTCTTGATTATGTGACCACGGCCAAAAATTGACAGCTAAAACCATAATCCAGGTTCAATTTTTAAAGGCTGGCTTGATTATACATCCAAAACCATGAGAAAAATAACAAAAATTTCTTCACTCATAACCATGACATGATCATCAAGAATTTTGGTCTGATTTTCACAAGGTTTGGATAGGAACTTCACCCAAGTGAAGTGTTTTAAAGAAAGAAAGCATGACTAGGTGATGAAACAAGTCAAAGTACAACAACTAAAATAGAACTACAGCTAGCATTTGTCCCCAGAAATGGGGCAGCTACTGCATGTGGTGAGACTTTGTTTTGTTGCAATAAACCAACAACAACAGTAAGGATAACAATAATAATAATAATAATGATAATGATAATAATAATAATAGTAATAGTAAACAGCCATCCAAAGCATAATCTAAGAAAAAAAAAAAGACCTTGTGCAATCAACGGGTTCTGCTGAATGGTGCACTGTGTTGTTTCTTTCCACTTCTTTCGCTTTCATCCTTTTAAGCTTTGCTATGTTCATAGATACATTTTGTTCTGCCTCTTGCTGTTCCTGGTGGATGCACCATTCTCTGCTCTCCAGTCATGCCAAGAGCTGCTCAGACTTTTCTCTCTTATGGTTAATCACAGGAGCACTGCTAAGGTCCAGTATGTCACCTACAAGAAATGTTATTTCTAGTACAGACAATTGACTCCATTCCACAGGGGATGAGGGATTCTCAAACAGCTACTCCTGTCTCCTATCTGGTAAAAAAAAAAAAAAAAACCAGCTGATTCTATCTCTTCTTTACACAAAGTCTAATGCCCTCTTCCTGTACTTCCTCGGCTGTAATTTGTGCTAACCCTGGAAGTCTGAGCGTTACTTTTGAAAGAACGTGTACTCCAGAGAAAATTAACTATAGTTGGATAATCCAAAAAACATGGTAAAATAGAAACTTTTTCAGTTTATTACATGACTATCTTACATGAATTTTCTCTAACACATAAGAGAACACCAGCATTGTTATTTTTTATTTAGTTCCCCTGCTTTCCACTTTGTGCTAACAAGATACTCTCCTTTCTTGGAGTTCTTTCCACTTTAGATTTCCTTGGAGAGGCGGAATGTCAGGGTTTTACTTTCATTTTATTGATTACATACCAAGTGTATGAATGCTTAATGGATCTTATTCAGAAGGATCCTTAATTTAAAATGTTGCAGAGAGAAAAATTGCTCAAGATATTTTGGCTTGTATAAGATGGCTATTCTCCTGAGCAGTTCACATATAAGTCTCAGGTGCAGTGTGTGAGAGCATGTAAAATATAAGAACATGTGTTTGTTATAAGATTTTCATCTTTTTAGTACAGAAAAAAAACCCTTTATTCAGTTATGTTTCTGTGAAGAAATCAGGCATCACAGCGCTAGGACAACAAATACAAAGCTGTTCAATAGAACAATTTTTTTTAAATTTAATTACCTTATTCTTTTTAAATACAAGCATATTTTTAAAGCTTTCCTATATGTTTTCAGCACAATATAACCAGACCCAGAGTGCCAGACTATTCCAATATGAAACTATGTATTTCTTCACTTCTAAGTAGAATGGAAAATAGTACTATCTTTTTTTCTTCCTTATTTTGTATTTAATTTTATTACTACTGAGAAAAAAAAAGAAGCATTGTATAACTGCGGAACAAACAGATCCCTAACATACAGATAAATACACAAGGAGAGATTTATATCAAAAAATAACAAAGGACTTGTAAGAAGCTACATTTCCTATGATAAACTGAAGATACACAATTTTTAAACAACATTTCAAACAGTCATTTTACAATGAAAATGTAAACCATATGAATTTTCCATATTTTCTTCAAACCTAAAGAAACCCTTGTCCTTTACAATTAGAGTATAGCTGGCTATTACTAAGAGAAAGCAATTTTCAAAAGCGAAGTCTTAACTACACTAAAATAAAGCTTTATCAGGAAACTTGGAGGCAACCTTAATCACAGAGATCACCAATCTCCATAATAATAATACTACAGTGTAGGAACAATTTGCTGTCTCGTTACAAAATCTATGTTGGTGCAATCGTTTTGTCTCAAGGAAATAAAAAGTCATTGCATTATTAGCATCATTTTTCTGCAACGCTTCAAATACAAACATGCTATAAGACATTTCTAATTTAACGAGATTTCCTTAATTTTTGTATTTGTCAAAAATATATGTTGAAGATAACTCTTAGTATTTTCAAATAAGGATATGTTCTCAAATTACTGTAACTCACTCTGAGAAGCATGAGTTAAAACATTCACTTTTTATGTGTGTGAGCTGTTAGGAGATGAACATTTGCAGACTCCGTGATATTATAACAATATCCTTGTCGCAATAGCTCAGTAAAGATGGATCCTCAATTCCAGTATTTTTCTATTTTCTCTTCAGCTCTGTGTCTTCAATATGACAGTCTCATTTTACGATACTTTCATATAGAAATCATTCTCTTTTCTAATAATACTATCAAAAATTTTTCCTATGTTTTCTCCCACTAAAAGCAATAATATCGCTTTCTCCACGTATCCTTTAGCAACTACAGATTTTGTTTTAAATCCAGATATATAGTAAATTCTTAATCTAGAGGAAGTCTCATTTTATGCCTTGACAAGTCTATGATTTATCTTTCTTTCAGTCACCAAGGTGATGAAGACACTCCAGAAGTTTATCTTCAGACATTTGGTCCCCAAAGGGGTTGCAATGCCATCTCATCCACTAAAAAATTCAGTTCAAGTTTCCCAGAGAGCAAATTGCCTTCTGAAAATCCTCTATTGTTCCATTGTTCTCACTTATATTTCCATCTCAGTGGTGCTCCCTCTTCTTCTCTCCATACTGTGGTTACGTAAAGTCTCCTATCAGTAGGGACAGGGCTGCCCCATGAGGGACCAGGGTGTGGGGTGTCATTGGGCCCCTGGAACCTCTTATGTGGGACCTAGTCAGTGAAATCCTAACAGGAGCAGACAGAGACAGGACTAGAAACAGGGATGCAGATGGAGTCAGAGACTGAAGACAAAGCTACGGCTCACACCTGTAGTTTATCTAGGTATCAGGTTCAGTCCATTCAGTAGGTTTACACTAGATATTAGGAAGAATTTTTTTACTGTGAGGCTGGTGTGGCACCACAACAGATTTCCCAGAAAAGCTGTGGATACCCAATCCCTGGAAGTGTTTGAGATCAGGCTGGATACGGCTGTGAGCAGCCCTGCCGAATGAAAGGTGTTCCTGTCCATGGCAGGCAGTTTGGAACTTGGCGATCCTAACCATTTTATGATTACCTCTTGTTGTATTTCAATGAGCCCTGCTAAAATATCTGTCCCCATCTTTATCATAAGACCACTTTTGGTGTTGAAATGCCTCAATGAGGTCTCCATGGAGCCTTCTCTTCTCCTAAACAACCCCAACTCTCTCTGACCTTCTTCACAGGAGATTGTTCCAATACTCTGATCATTTTTATGGCCCTCCTCTACTACTGCTCCAACAGGTCTATGTCTTTCCTGTGCTGAGCTGTACCTCAGAGCTGGACATGGTACTTCAGGTAGAGTCTCACCAGAGGGGAACAGTGGGGCAGAATCACCTCCTTTGACTTGCTGGCCATGTGTCTTTTGATGCAGCCTAGGATACAATTGGCTTTCTGAGCTCTAAGCACACATTACCTGCTCATATCCAGTTTTTCATTCACCTGAACCCCCCAAGTCCTTCTTGGCAGGGTTGTGCTCAATTCCTTCCTTATACATCCTATATTGACACTGGGGATTCCCCTGGTCCGGGTGAAGAACCTTGCACTTGGCCTAGTTAAACCTCATGAGGTTCACATAAACACAATTCTTGAGCTTGTCCAGTACCTCTAAATGGCAATATTAATAACATTCTATCTATTTTATAACATAACTGTTACTGTTTGAGCCCTCATTCCTTCTGTCCAATTTGACGAGTATCAGCTAAATAATTCAAATTCTTATGAGAAAACACAAAGATCATCCACATGATTCTAATGCAGATATTTACACAACAGTAAAGACTCTAAGATGCTGTGTAGCTGTTTTAGTCAATGAGAGCAAATACATTGAACAAAACCTTTTGAGTGTATTCCCTGTACAGCTGTCTTTAGTATGTCCAATAATTCACAGTGAAATCCAGTACAGGATTTCCCATAGGCTTATTAGAGTAACATTTTGCCTAGTGTGCATATTTTAATGCCAGTAATCTAGCACCTGAATAAACTCCTCAAGTAATTTTTTTCATTTTTCCATTTTGTTCTTTAAAACTTTGACTTGCTGTAGAATGCCTGTTTGCTCTGAAGCAATTTTACAATGTAAAAATAGGTTTTGCAAATCAGAAACATGGCTGCTTCAGTCAAATAATGATTCTTCTGTGTATTCATCTGTGTCTAGCTAAATGGCTAAGAGGCAACATTTTATAGTCTACTCCAAATGCATATTTGTATATCTATTTAGGGTAAAACTGAAAAAAGAAAGCTTTACATCAGAAATGTAGGCATCTTGCTTAAGCAGGTTTGCCCTGTGACAATTATTTATGAAGTATTTGCAGAATGTTGGAGAAACACTACTTTCCTTTGTATTTATAAAATACATGTCACTATTAGATGAACTTGCAGATTTTCTGCCTGGCTCTAGTTACTTCACTTTGATAACAAAATTAATGGTACATATGTCAGCAGATATGACAAATTAGCATCATATGCAACAATAATAAACCTGAGTTATCTTAACAAGCAGGCAGACCTTTTTCTATAATTTCTTATGTTGCCTGATTCCATCCCAACCATTTTTATATACTTTATTCAATTTTCTATAGTTCATAAATTTTCATACAATTTTTAAACACTTTTATGCACTTTGTTCAATATTTAACCAAATATTTGAATTGATAAATGCAATATTTCTCATGTAATACCCAGGAACAGCTACTATTCTGACAATTGCATACATTTCATGAGTAAACATTACCTTGAATAGTAGTGAAGTATTTACATGATGGAATGACATGTCATCTAACTGATAAGAATCCAGGTATACCAGTTAGGTTTCTAGACACTACAGTCAACCAACAGGTGTAGACAGATATTTGCCTTGCTTGTAGAAACACCTGTCCAGAATAAAAAGGAAGCATGTCATGAAAAGTATTTTTCTAATGACCATAGAAAGGGTTTTTCTTTTTAACATTTCATCAAACAGAGTGCTACTTGGCTGTACAGAAAGGTTGCTGAATTTTAGACCATCTTTCAAATGGTCATACAGACTATCCCCAAAGAGACTAAATTATAGGAACATAATTGTAGTGACAAAAGGAGGAATAAATGAAGTGAGGTCTGTTTATGAATTAAAAGTTTATACTCTTTTTAACAAGCAGAAGTTAAAATAATCATTCTTTAACACACTCACTACAATACCCCTAGGCAAAAAGAGGTTTAAAAATAACAGCTTCAAGAAAAATAACCTTATTATCAAGGGTGACCTCATTTTGCATACTTAAATTTTTTCTCAGCTATTGGATTAATTTGTAATTAGAATATGTATTATGGAGGGTGTCTTTCTTTTCCCTGTTGAAAGATACAAGACTCATACTAATTACATGCAGAGAGGGAATATGTGTTTGTTTTTCTTCAGTATAATTTTAGAATTAACTATTGATTGCAAAATATCTTATTCCAATAGCAAGTCATCACAGCATCAGCACATCAAGACAAAATTCTCCTTTCTAATTGCTTGGTTTGTAAAATATGCTGTGCACAACAAGGAGACTAACAAAAACAGATGTACTCTGTCAGACAAAGGGGAAATATCTGCATAACAAGTTAGCCCAGGAGAGGCTTACTTTAGCATAGAAATGCAATCACTAATGTACATTATCATTCTTCATCACTCTGTTCTCTGCTTAGTGTTTCTGCTTTCATCTTCTAAAATTCTGTGTGCTATTCGCATTGGTATGTAGCATTGTTAGAACACATGACACTTCAAATACTTAATGGATCACCCAAATGAGAGATGAGGGGGTCGATATATGCTTTTTGAAGCAGATCCTTACACCAGGGATTTGCTTGCCAAAATGTGGAGGCATGTCTGGAGCAGCATAAGCAGATGTAGAAGTCAGCTTTCATCTCTCTGGATGAGTTACAAGCAAGGACAGGGTAGCTATTCAATAAAGTGCCACAAAAGCTGGTACAACCTGCCCATGAAGGCAAGGGTAAGTCAGGTTCTTGTTACTACAACCCTTGGGGTGGATTGGAGTGAAACAACACTGAATGATCAGTGGTTATAAATATATATATGTATGTGTGTGTGTAGGGGTTTTTTTCAGAACCATTTGGTTGCAATGGAAAGGAGGTATGTATCCATTTTGGTTATTATCTATAGAAATACAGCAGTGTAAAAGCTTAAAAATAACACTTCCAAAAATTAATAAGGAAAAGAAAGAAAGACAAAGAAAGGAAAAGAGTCGAAAAATATCACCATTTATGGATCCAAGGCCAAGACTTGACTGTTGCAATTTCAGTGTCCACTGGTTGAAATGATGGTCCCAGTCTGGATCTCTTAGGGCTGAGGAAAGCCCATGAAACACACAGTTTAATTATAAAGGATTAATTATAAAGTCAGGTTCAGGTGGGAACGCCCAGGGACTATCTATCCACTATCTATTGCAACACTGTGGATCACTCACAGTCCTCGGGCAAACAGCCCCAAAAATGAGTCTGGGGGCACTTCAGGGGTCTTTGATGGTTTGTGATGCCTTAAGACATGACATCTGCCTCTCATATCAGTGTAGATGAGCCAGTTGTGCCCCATCAGAAAGGACGAATACTTTTAGGTCTACCAGTGAATGTCCTGATACCTCCCCTGAGGGGGAGGTAGGAGTATTACACCAGTTGAGTAAGGGAGGACACTGGCATGAGAAAACAGCACTCTCTCAGCTCTGCAAGGTCTGCTTCTTATTGGCCTCCACTCCAATCTGGCTCAAAACCTAGCTTGTAGCCTCTGGTGGTGATCACTCCCTCATACAGATCAGAGGTTTCTCCACCAAACACAAAAAACTCTCCTTCTCCCCTTCAGCTGTGGGGGGTAGGGCACAAACCTGGCCTCAGTAAGGTGCCCTGCTGCTCTTGCAAATAGTCGATTGTTTGAGTCATTAACATTTCAGTCTCTCACAGAGGCTCAGGAATTTTTCTAAGTATGCTAGGACTGTAATGGATTTCTGATTTTTTTCTAGAGCAGTAAACAGCAAAATTTACCTTAGTTAGCCATCTCAGTTGGAGACTATTCCTCCACAACAGGATCTGGCAATATTAATTGCATATAAGTTCTAATTAACTGTATCTTTGTCTACACTGTTGAATATATAAGCTTTGCTGTGTCTCGGTTTATTTCGTTGTAAGAAACAGCTAACATTCATACTCTAATATAAAACAGTAGTTGTTAACTGTATAATGATGACCATCTTGTTTTAGACTATGAAGTCTAACAGTCAGATACTTTCCAGTATCAGCAGCTGTTTTCTCTTCCAAAACTTTTTGGAAGACGTGTTAGAAGAGCCATGAAGGAGATAATGCACAGCTCTTCCTCACTTCCCATTGACTCTTGTTAACCTTGGGTAACAATTGCTAATGTAAGGGTATTGGTGGGAGACTGAACATAATTATTTATATAATCTCCCTATTTAAATTTCTGCCAATATTTCCATTACTGGTTTTTCTGTTGCTCTTTCCAGAAGAGTTATTTATTCCCTCTAACTTGCTTCACATGTCTTCATCTCTGGATGCCCTACCATCTCTGTATTTCCTGATAATTTCCATGCACCCTTTCTCACACCTATCCCACTGTTAACAAATGCTTCAGCCTAAACTAGTTTCAGCAATCTATCATCACTTTGAATCCCTTGTGCATTTCATCCCCCAAAGCTTCATTTAGGCCATGCAAATTAATCCCTTATTTGGGGAACATAAGTCAGAAGTTTAGGTGTCTTGGGATTTCTCTTTAATGAAAAGGAAAAATGCATGTCTAGCCTACATGAAAGAAGAATCAATTTCTGTTGTTCTGATGCCTTTGCAGTGTGGGAAATGTGGCAATATTTTTACCTCAAAGAACAGAGATTAATGTTTTGATTTGCATGGGAAGATCAAGGTGCTTTGTATATTTTATCCAGCTATTTGATTTAGTAAATTAACAGAATCAGAATGAGGGTATTAAAGATTGATTCCTATTTTGCTTTACACAAATCACCTTTGATATCTGAAAACAGAATACACCACTGATAAACATGTAATTAAAAATATTATTTGCTGTAATATTAGGGAATTATTTCAATGGCAGAAGTCATCATGTCCATTTAGCTAATCTTTTCTGTTTTATGTAATAAAAAATACTCAATGCCAGTGCATTTGTCTTTGTACTATTCTACCTGATTTTTCCTCGTAGAAGCCCTGATCTAATGACAAGTTTAATAGAAGTGTTTCTGTGACTTCAAAGGATTGGCTCAAAGTGAGAGCAAAAAACCAGCTGAAAATTCTGTGAATAAAAGCACATTATCTTCTCAACATGACTAGCATGAGCATGTCACAGAGAGAGATCATGAATAACTTATGATTCACTGGAAGCAAGAAGAGCAGACTTTGAACTCTAGTAATTGCATTTTGTAAAAGTTTGCACTTAGCAGCTATTAAACTTGCAGTTGCCGATTTACCTTTCAGGTGTTATTAGACATGTGAAGATTCACCATTCTTCAAATAACAAAGAAAAGGCATAAGACTCTAACACTTAAGGCACGTACATTCCCATAATGCATTATAGTGAAGTATGTATGTAGAAAAGCAGTAATGTGGAATAAGTTGTTGCAAATGAAAGGCAGGGGGGAAGAAAGCTGCAAAAGTTACGCGTATATTTTGGAATATCTTAGAAAGAATAGAGAGCTAGAAGAACATGTTGCCTCTTGTACATTTCTTTTCAGTTCTGTAATAAGTTGAAAAAAAATATCCTTCTGCCTTTGAAGAGAAATAAATCAGGAAATTAAAACTTGGAAAATCAGATACATGTGCAGATATCACATGTATCTGCTTTGAATCTTAGACCTTTCTCTTAGAAGATCAGGATAAATCTTTAAATTTGCCTCTTATTTTTATCTCAATACTATTAAAACAAATTACAAAGTTCTTTCCCCAGTTCTAGAAATATGTTTCGCAAAATAACATCATAACAGTGTTCACACAGACTATTGTAGACTCTGAGACTGATAAAATGAGACGCTTCTATAAAATGAAAATACTTTTTCCTATAACAGTACGTATTAGAATGTTTCTTTTAAAACCATTTTAATGTCCTTTGGGGGAAAAAAAAGCATCCTCCACACAAGTCAAGTTCTGTTTTCTTATATAAGAGCTTCTTACCCATATTTATATAAAAAAAACCCTCCAACCAAGGAAAATCTTTTCTGAGGAGACAGAGAGGGTGAGAGTAGGGAAAGAGAAAAAGGAAAATAAGTGAAATGGTAGGGAAAAAGAAAATAAAAATACTAAATTGTCAGACTTCCCTCAGACACATGAGATAAGTATGTCTTTACTTCAGAGATGTCCTTATTGAAAATTATTAACACCAAACTATCTTCATCGTAGATGTGTCTGTTTAGTTACCTCCTAAGTCTGGAACCCCACCAGGACTGTAAGGAAATAACTGTCAGCCTGGAAAAGAGTCTGTTTGGATCCCAGCGGACAAATAAGCACATTATGCTTTTTGTGTGAGCAAACCCTTGACACCTCCTTTCTTTTTCTGCTACGTGTGAAAGACATTTTATGCACAACGTGAATCTCTATATCATATACAGCTTTATCCGGTGTGTAAAATGCCCATTGGTGTCACTCCTAAGAGCTCTGTATATGAAATGCATGAAGAATATGCAGCTGACCACCTGAAAATTAAATAGCAATAGTTAAATTCACTGATAACCTTTTGAACTATAGCTTACAGTTGTAGTAAACACTGTCTTGAGGTACTTATTGAAATCCACATAAAATATTTTCATTCAATGTCAGTGCACATATATTTATCTTTTTTCCTCCCACCTTATTTCAAGCTTGCTTTATAAACTCTCCCCTCCTTTTTGGGGCAAAATTTAAATAATTTGATACTTTTATTGAAATTATCGAATTTAAAAAAAAACCAAGTAACATATTTTATTAGTATATTCACAATTGGATGGAAAATATCCATTATTGCAACAGTCATTTGAAGCTTTAGTTAAAGACAGGTTTGGTGTAACACTGCTTGCAGGTGTCTGACTTTCAAACAAAGCCAAAAAATGAAGGATGTTATTGGCTCAATCTCATAAAATTCTTATGTTAAGCAGGACACAGCCAAGAGCAAGCTACTAGAAACTCTGGAAGAAAACACAAAACTATTTACAAAGACTGTCTTACCTGAGCAGAGGAGAAACCAGTCTCATTCAGTATCCTCCTGTCTCCAACTGCCGTAAAAATTGATGCCAAGGGGAAAGAATAAACCTCAATAACAAGATCTGAGTTTTATTTAGTGTATTTTGGAGCCCTCAGTGTATTTCTCTTCTACTGTCTGTCCCAGTTTCATCCTGACCAAACCTCAGCAGAAACAACATGACAAACTGCTCCATTGATGACCTTTACATGTTATTTCATAGAATAATTTCATTTTGCTGGCTTCAACCTGCTTCTTACTTCTTTCAGGTAGTGTTTAGCTATTCTTCTTATATTTGAAAAGACAGTAAAAAAAAATATAATGATTGTTATAGATCACAAATATTTTTCCCTTATTTTGCCTCCCTAGCAGACTTGCTTATCCATTGACTCTTTGTGTGGAATAACCTATTTAATTTTCCTGAGTCTTTTAAAGTTCTGCTAGATCTTTTCTGAGCCATAAGTACTATATCAGCCCTTCTTATCTGATATCTAGTCAAATTTAGATGATAAAGGAATTATGACTGTATTGATGGACTCATGGTGTTTTTCAGTTTTAAGGTCTACAAGAATATTACCATCATCTACTGAATACATTACCCTTAACCTAAATAAAAATAAATTAGGGTTAAAGGGATCCATGAGATGCTCCAATGTAGCAATGTGGGTTTTAAAGATTCCATATGCTCCCTTTGTTTCCCTGCTCTGTATGCCATTGGTTCATTTTGAAATATGCACTCTGCTGTACCCGAAAACCTATTGGTGTGTTCCCCCTGTCAGTACTCCCCCTCCATCTCCCAGGACTGGCTCCAGGGGAGAAAAATCCCGCCCATTCTCTTCCCCTTATAAGCCCGTGCTTGCGTCAGAGAGAGGTCTCTTTCATCTCTGCTCTGCTAGCCCTACCCTGTCCCTGCTTCCTTCCTCCCCTTCTCCTCCCCGGCAACCTTTCTCCCCCATTACCCCAAATAAACCTCCCTATCAGAACAGAGATGGAGTCCAGTCCATTCTTTTGCCTCACTATGTTTCATGTTAGAATTTCTGTTTGCTGGAGACCCATGCCACGCTAAGTGCACCCCGGGGGCCACCCGGCCCAGACTTGGTGGAAATACGCGCTGGGGGAACCTCGTATTGTGAGGCTGCCGCTTCCTGCCATCCTCCCGCAGAGAGAAACATCAGTCTAAGAAAGGAAGCCACTAGATCCATCTGTTGGAGTGTTACAATCTGCTTAGGGTGGAATTTGTAAGGTCACACACCTGTTCCCTCCAAGTGAGTACTGCTTATAGCTCTGTAGTCTAGGAAACATGCTGCTGCTATTGCCTGCGAGAGACTGTGTGCTGAGATAACCACAGAGGCCTCAAGATTTACAGGATTTATCTGAGCTTGGCCTGCCTGGAACTTTACTAGGCTTCTTCTACTGTAACAACAGCTATTTAACAATCAGATGACTAATAGTCACTTAAAGTAATGAATAAGTAACTAACAGTGACTAAAACTCACTTGTTTTAGCTTTTGTTTAGCTTGGTACAAGAGAATATTTATGAAAGTATTACACTAGTAATATAAGAAGCCACCGTAGATGGAAGCTCTAAAAGGCTTGTTTAATTTTCCTTGGTTGCCTAACTTGCCACTTAGGCTGAATGAGGTGCACTTTTAGATGCTTCTCTTGTATTTTGTATTGGTAAACAGCTTTATGGTTTAGAACATGCATATATACTGTTTCTAGGAATAAACCAACTTACTGTCCTGTATCTTTACAATGTTCTCCAAAATACGTTAATTTGCAGCAGACAAAAATCTGTAAATAATACTGAAAAAATAGAGGACAGAAGCTTGAAGAAATATAATCAGCTTCCAGCTGCTTTTAGAACTAAACTATATATAATTCAATAAATATAATCACTTCAAACCTCCTCTTTTTTTTTTCCTTTTAATTGCACTCAGATAATTTGGGTCTCTTCTCAGCATGACTCAAATGAAACATTCCTAGAAAACAAGGTAGGCTTCCATTGTTTTGGTGGTTTATTGCTCAATAAAGCATGATGATACTTGTTTAAGTGAAAGTCAATAGATTGGACTGATTGATACTATTCCTGAAGAAGATAAATTCTCTGCTTTTCATTGATATATTTAACTACTTCACAGACTACCCTTCCAGACCAATAACTTTGCTTTACATGTTCAAATAGCCCAGTAGTTTGTTTCTTTCCCAGCTGATGGTGTGGTATAAAAATTAACATCTAATTGGCTTGAAAATTATTTTTACCTAGCTAAGAAACTTTCCTTGGATTAAGTACCAAAGGTCTATCAAAAGTAAAGTGAGAGAACCGTTCAATCCGCAGGCATGCATCCCTTTCGGGAGTATATTAAGCTCCACTCAACTGTTTTTGTTAGAATCCTCTAAAAATATTTGAGAAAAGCAGATTAATTAAATCTGGATGAACTGCGAAGAAGGCTAGAATTACTATGTGAAAAAGCAAGATATTGGACTATCTGATACTTTTCTTTCTGATGCTTTAAAATAATCCTAGAGACAAAAAAGGAGTTTGCTATTTTGTTATGATAATTAGGTTTTGATGTAAAAATAATAACAATTAGGCTAATTTTGTCAAGATTTAAATTTTTTACTGAAAGCACTTTAGCTAGATGGCTTTTATGAAATTAGAAAAAACACTCAAAAATTCAGTCCCAAATCCATGTAATTGTATGAATTTAGTTGATACATTCCCTCATATAAAAAAAAAATTATAAAAAATCTAAAACACTTGAGTAATTAAGTATCTTGTTATTACATAACATTATTGGCATATCATATGCTTCAGTAATGAATAATTACAACGTCATCATAGATTAAGTAATCAAAATCAGTATGGCAACAAATTAAATATGATTGGATGCCAGTGTTATAGCATATTTTCCTATCCATTTGAGACTTAACATCAAAGCAATACAATGATCTTTGACCTTTATCCTGTGGAGGTTGACAATGCAGACAAAATGGTAAGTTTTACTTTAAAAAAGAAGATGTCTACAGTGCTTTATAGAATTTCAGGCAACTAATTTCATTAGTTACTAACCCAATTCTTTTTCACTTTCTGTTCACCTGTTCTCCATGGAAGAGATAATTTACTAAGGCAGAAGTCAAGAGGCAAAAAGAATAAATGAAGCAAAAAAGGAATTAATTGGTATGTAGATAATGAAGCAAGGCCCAATAATGCATTTTTTAGATAAGGGCAATAAGACAAACTGTGTCTGAAAGAAGAAACCCATAATGAAAATACTGAATAGAAATCTTAGTAATTTATAAAGATGTATTTTGACCTTACAAAAAAAGAAGCCTATTTAATTCAGCTCTGTTAAATCTTAATTCAAATTCACTTTGAATGTCTTTCTGCTTTATCAGCATGCAATTTGGCATGTATGTTTCAATAATTCTCCTGAAGCTATTTTGAGATTCATATAGATCAAAAATAAAAGGTTAAAGTTTAAGGCTTTCTTTGACATATTCTCTTTCTTGAGTTCTCCTTATTGCTCACTGCACTTGTCATCAGCCATAGAGTTTTCTTTCCCGCTATCTTGATGCTAAATAAAGAGGCATAGGCGTTTTTAAGGGTGAATCAGCCAACCAGTTTTAGACACCTACATTAAGATGGAAGGAACTGTTCCTTATAAGTCTTTTTCTTACCATTACAATTGCTAATTCCTTTGTACTTAAAAATAGGCAAATATAACTAAAATTCAGAGTACATACTGTAGGAAGGGTAAATTTAATTAATTCTTATTTATTAATTTCCTTGTCTATTTATTTTTAAAATAATCATATTTTATCTTAGAACCATCTTTAAATTGCAAGAAAATACTGTTTAAAAAGAAAAAAAAAAGAGTAAGCTGTATGAATAGAGGGAGAAGTAGAGAGACAGTTGTATATGCAGACTGTATGGTATATGCTGGGATGGAAAAAGGAGTCTGCCTAAGAGGTTATTCAAAGGAGCTTTGGCTTTTAAAAGACAGTAAAATTAATCCAGAAAGGACTTTGCTACCTGAATTTATATGTCTACCTTTTCATGCTCCTAATTTCTAAAGTCCTTTTTCAGTTGTTGACCAAGCAAAGAACCTTAATTATCTACTTTTCTTGTCAAAGAATTTTATTCCCAGTTGTGAGAGTCTGGGCTGGTAATGATTAATGACTCAAAATATTTGCCTATTTGTGAGGTGCCGAGCTTGCACACACACACACACCCATACACCCACACCAGAGGGAGGAGGTGAGATTTTAGGTGTGTAATGGCTGGTTTGCATTAGACAGAGGGGATGAACTGTCACTGCCTGGAGGCTACAAGACTAGATGGCGCTTCTTACCATGCTAATTGCCCTCCCTTACACAACTGCTCATTTGTAAAAAAACCCCTTCTCCCTCTCAGAGAAAGTCTGATGGGGCATTCCTGGCTCAAATGTGCTGACAGATGAAGCAGGTCATGTCTTGGAGGGTGTCATAAACCACCAAAGACTCCTGAAGTGCTCCCAGAGCCTTCCACCTGAGAACTGAAAGATCCACCCTCATCCAGGGGAGGTACCTGAGCATTCCCACCCAGCCTCAGTGTATTTTAACCCACTGGACTTTGTGTTTTGTGGGCTTCTTTTCCCACCCCCAGTGGACCTTGACTTTGACCAAGGAGCATCTAAGCTGAAACAATCAAGCCTCATCCCTATGGGTGGTGATTATGTACCTTTCTACTCTTCACCTTCTTCCCTCTTTCTTTCTTTTCCTTATATGTTTTCTTCAGTGATATTTTTAGGCTTTCATATTGCTATGTTACTACAGATAGTAATAACTCCAATGAGTACATATCTGTTCTCTATCACAACTGAATTTTTCTAAAATAAGCCATATATATGTGTGTATGTGTATATATGTTTACAAACATTGATCATTCACTCCAATTTGCTCCAAGGGATGCATGAACAAGAACCTGGGTTACCCTCGCCTTCTCAAGTGGGTGATGACGCCAGTTCACATGGCTTACCAATTTCACTGTTGCCTTATGGCTGAGTCAGTTGGTTAAACTTCTTTATAAATGATGGAAAGAATGAGTACTCCCGGAATTTAAATACCTCATCCTAAATTTATCAAGTCAAATTGATCAGTGGAATCTGGAATAAGACTATTAACTAATTAGGAAGTCCACTGTAAAATGAAATATTTTCCCTGAATATTTATTTGTATTTTTTCAATTGACTTTGTAAGAGATGTAGCATGAATAGTTCCAACATAAATATTAAAGTTAGATCAGACAAATTTCAGCTTGTTGTTTTAATGTCTGATTTTAGAGTTGGCCGTAGGCATCCAAGTTTTGACAGTACTAGAGCCTACTTCACAGTTAAGCTGCTAACATTTTCCTGTCTGTCCCCAGATCTAACACAGAACTGCCCTTTCCTTTCTGGCTGGGTTGGTATAACATACTGCCAGAGAAGGAAAAAAATCAACAACAAAGAGGATCATGCAGTAGGAATGAATTTGTAAGTACTCTACAATCAGTGAAGAAATATAAGAATGCAGTTTCCATTATCCTCTCTTAGGCTGCCTTTGATGAGTCATCAAAGAAATATTTGAGAGTTTCTGTAGGTCAAATTATCAAATAATGAAAATGGTGACAAGTGCTTTTGCGGAAAGTGCATATAAATACAGTTGGTTAATTTATATAGCACATAGCAATGTATAAATAGCACTGCATGAGCACTTAAAAATCTTGAAACAGTCTCTTCTCTTTATGCATTCACCACAATTTTTGAACATGTTCTTTCAAACTTTTAGGCAAATAAGATCTTGTTTCCTGGAGTGAATACAGGTCAAAAAGGATAAAGTCTTAGGCACTATAAATATACCTTTTATTGCAGAATGTTCTCAGACATTGTTTTTCACTTGATTGGAGGAGCTTCAGTGAACTTCACTGACAAAAATGTCGTGAACACTGATGTTTTCTTTGGTGAATATTAAACTCATTTATCTTCTCCTATGATTTAAGTAATGTTTATTTGTAATAGGACTTTAAAAGAGAATTTCCATTTTCTGTTTGTGAAGAAGAATAGGCTAATTTACAACAGTGAACATTTGCAAAAGAAGAGAAACTATAGTAAAATATCCATGTCATAAACCTTTTAAATATGTGTTTATTCTAGTTTTTCATTTCTACATTTTCTCAAAGTCTTTGGAGTTATTTCTTTTCTAGGTATAGACCAAGTGCAATTTTTACTGTTACCAGTCTTATGGAAAAGATTCATACTAATGTTTCTTAATAGTTTTTCTTCACCTGCTTACTTTTTCATGTTGTGATAAATACATACTAATATAATGTTGGCTTTTCGTAGATATTCCTTGTGTATATGGTTTTATTCTTTTTACAGAAGTAGTCTTGTCATAAAGATAGAGGTATATAACCAATGTTTTAATTTCTGTTATGAACTAGATTTTGATATAGTAGTAAAATCTAATAAAAGTAGTTTGAAAAACTTTCTTTTACTAACCACACTACCTGCTTGACTGGATAACACCCAAAAAAGAAGACCTGACACTGATACCTGACTATCAGCCTATAACCAGATGCGAGGACTATGGACCCAAGCCCAAACTGCGAATCGATAACCAAAGCTAGAAGAAACCACAGCCAAAAAAGCGCATGCTCTAAAAAGGCGGGACCAAGGAGGACCCATGCAAAATAGTTCTTGGAACATGCAAAATAGTTTTGAGAAAAGTTTGAATATGCATGAATGCTTATGAATAGGCATAAGGCTGACGCAATACTAAGAGTATTTAAGATGACTCCCTCAATGGCAGGCGTGCTTCTTGGCCCAGGGCCAAGCACCCAGCGCTGTTTCTTTGCTTTATTGTTTCGTGTCCCCTATTGTCTTTTATTAAACTTTTTAAATTTCAACAGGAGAGTGAACTCTGTTTTTCACAATGTGATAAATGCTTTTTGAATGAGGTCTGAGATAACTTTAAGTGCTAAATATGCCTTCGTACATTTTCCTGCTTTTATAATTTGTTTTATTTAGTATGGCATGTTTTATTCACAACTAAGGCGCTATTTTGCAAAGCCGTTCTCTGACAATAGAGTAGATTTGGATAGGATAGGATAGGGTAGGGTAGGGTAGGATAGGATAGGATAGGATAGGATAGGATAGGATAGAACATTATACCCCAATAACTCTATGGAGATATTTGTATTTACCAATCAGTTTATTTCATTCTACTGTGAAGTCTGTCACCTATTTGTTTTTTGCCAAAGGAAATGTATTTCTTTCAACACCATAAATATACATCTTATACACATACAATATACTGATTAAGTCCATTTTTAATTTGTTATTTACATGGTTTCACTAACAAGATTTTGATGTATTTCAATACATGCCTGTTTCCACTTTTATTTCATGCTTCCTTCTGAAGGAGGAATTCTAAATGTATAGTAAGCAGTTAATTTCATACTACATCTATCCTTTTACTTATATTTTATTATATACTTATGTAAAGATTATTAAATGGACTGCAAGCACACAATGAGTTGAACTGTTTGCAGTTCAAATGCAAGCATGCAATCATGCAATAAGAATACAAGTTTCTAGTGAGCCCAGTTGAGAATAAACCAACTTAGGTCTAGAGAGTGTCTATTTTAGAAAGTCTGTTATTCTCAAAACTAGCATACCAAATGCTCAGAGTCAGATATAAAAGTTGGTCCAGAGCGGCATAAAACACTCTTTTTTTAACCTTTTAACCTTAGGATTTTTTAAATTATTACATTAATTATAAAAATCCTAACAGAAATACTGTTTTAGGGAGCAACAGCGTTCAGCCAACTATTAATTGATATATTCTTTGAAAAATCTCTGTTTCTGGGAGGAAAACAGTAAGTGAGCAGAATACTCTACAATGGCAGTAAAAATCGATACCACTGCTATTATAGGTTGACATTCTTCCATGACCAGTTACATGTCATTTTAATCAAAGCCCAAATATTAAATATGACTGGTTTGGTCTTTGCCAGCTTTAAAAGACAGATTAGTTCATAACAGAGAAAATAGCTGAAGGTGGATTTGCAAAAATTTCTGGGCCTTGGAAATACACTTAGTAAGTTGGCTGCCTTAGCTGTCTGGCACACCATAACCAACCCATGAGTAGGCCAAATTAGTGGCATTTATTGAGCTCAAAATATATTTAGTGGTAATTCTTCTATATGCTATCTAGATATGATTTGTTTCACTACTAAGTAATTGTTTACTGTTTCATTTGAGTTTTAGCCTCTTTCAAACTATTATGTAAATAAACGACACAATTCTATGTTTAACACCACCTTAATACAGTTTCACAACATAGACGTAATAAATTTCTTTTATTTTCTTCAGAAAAATGTATCTCTTATCCCTCAAATTGCTCAGGTCAAGGAAGAGATGTAACATAAAATGCAGTCTTTGAAGCCAGACCAGTTAGATCAGAAGTAGACTGATCTGCAAGAGAAAGCAAAGAAGGAAAATAAGAAAAAATTGCACTGAAACTTGGGGAAAAAAAAAAGAGAACAAGAAGAAAACTGAGGAAGTGGTAACTCTAAGGGGGATTAAATGTGTCTTTTTTTTTGAAAGAACTAAGTGGCAAGTGCTCTTTAAAGTCATTCATAGTAAAGTTATAATATATAGAACAAGTTCTAAAGAGATCTGAGATTCAATTTTAAAATAAGATCTTGTTCCAGTTGATCAGGTAAGAGTAAGATACCTGTCACAGTTACAGAAAGAAATTGTCACCTGCCTTCAACAAAAAGATCTGTATTCACTAATAGCATTTGTCATGTCAAGTTTTTTAATTGAATTTCTATCCTTAAAAAGAAGAAATTATAAGCCAAATAAGAATTCTTGTACAATTATAATGACATCTGCATTCTTGTGTTCAGGAAGACTATATGTAAAAATTCCTGTCAATGAATTTTCATCAACTCAAGGCAGATTCTAATATATGAACAAAGAAATGAGCCATACATTCAAAAATATATCTTGAGTCAAAAAATAGCTTATTTTAGACTTTATATCAGATTTACTACAGCTTTTAACAGAGAACAATTTATCTGAATTTAAGAAATTTTAAAGGACTAAATGTGCTGCATAGTAAACAAATGACAATTATGAATACAGGACCATACATCTGCTATGTGCTGGACCCTTCTAATATTCAGGATGAACTAAAACTTAATGATATATCTAATTTTGTTATAATATTTTACTTTTTTTGTTTGGTTTACTTTTGTTGGATTTGGGATAGTTTTTTCTTTTGTTTCTTTGTTTTGATTGTTGGGGTTTTTTTTCAGAAAAACCTGCATTTCTAGAGAAAAATATCACACAGTAGTAAACTATATTATATTTTTTCCTGCCAGTTCAGACAATAGACTATGAAAACTTCAACATGATACAAATCAAAAAATTAAATTCCTGAAATATCCTGGAAAGTTACATATGTGTACTAATTTATAGTACATTGAATGAAATATTTTTCCTTTCCCTAACATATAGATTAATAAACTCTGGTTTCCCTTAGTTTGTCCTCATAGTTGAGATACTCAATAGATATAGCACACCTTTTTTTAAAACATCCAGAATCTTTGGTCAGTCCTTGATTCGTATTAAAGGCTACTATTAAAAGACTTGGAAAGTTAGAATAGTTGACATGAATTTCTTATCTGATATAGGCAATTGCAGTCAATTACCTGGACAACACAAACATGGATTGTCCAGCTGACAGTAAGAATTAAATTTATGTTGGTGTAGAGCATGCATCCAGACTCCTACTACTATAAGCAAGATGTAAACTTGCCTTGTTAATTTGTCATTCCTAAAAGTATGAATAATTAAACCAGGAAACTGACCCACAAATTAACCTCATAGGATCAAAGGACACATCGGGCTGGAAGTGACATCTACACACAAACGGACAATGGAAAAACTTGGGGACCATTCTAGGTCATCTAGTCCAATTATCAGCTCAACATAGGCACAATTTTAAATTCAGATCCAGCATCTAAGCTCAGTAGATGATTCAACCACACACAATCAAAATTTCAGTATTTCCAGTGATAGATATTCCACAGCCTATGTTGGAAATTTATTTTAGTGTTTGACTATTTTCATTGTGATTTATTTTTCCTGGTATCTAACTGGAAGTTTTGCTGGTTTTGAAACTGCAAAGAAAAAAACAAACCAGAAAAAACCCCACACCCCACAAACAAACCAGAAAAAAGACTCCAAAAGCAAAAAATACAATTTAGAAAAATCTCCTTCAATGCCTAGGGTTCTGCAATGTTGATTGTGACTCCCCTCACAGTAAAACTTCATCATCTCTATGTCATTTTCATAGTGTACTCAGCCATCTATGGAAATGTTTCTATGGCTCAGATTTGCAATAGTTATAAAATTGAATGAAATTCTATCCAGAGATTTATAATAATATGGGACCAATTAGGTCTGTAATATACATTAACAAATACACCAGGAATAAAATATGTTCTTTCTTTACATCAAAATTACTTGTTACATTTAGTAGACTGTCCTGACATATCCTTTTCAGATACTGAATTTGGTTGTCAGTGTTCAAGATGTGAATTATACAAGTGAAAACATGATGTCCCTTTTAAATGGAAAAAAAAATAAGGTAAACATTTCTAAAAGGTTTAGTTGTTTCCTGACAGGAACATTTTCTAGATTTAGGAGAAACAGTCATCTTCACTTATTCTGTATATTGTGGAAAATGCATAACATTTCACTGGCCTCAATTATGTGATTGGTATGTGAGAGGTTATGTACTGCTTATAATTTTTTTCCACTATAAATGTTTAGGTGGCCATTAAATCCATATCAATGCCTGATGTCTCACTATATACCCTAGTTAATTAAAGTCAATGTAGGGTTAAAAAAGATGCCCTAAGTCATTAAATTGCCTGGTGTTGCAAGGAGTGACATTTCATAATTTTTTTAATAACAGGATCAGGCTGTTTTGCAGGGTGGTGAGAGTTGTGGTTTTTCAAGTGTTTTTAAAATGTTCGGTGACTTTATTCCACTAATCTGATTGCAAGTCTACTCCTGCACCTCCCTGCTCAGATGGTTAAAATATTTTCCTAATTTATAGCCTTAATATACTTAATTTTGCTCTATATGCTTTAGGTTTTGAGTCCAAATTGTCTTTATTAGCTAGTTGTTATCTTTCTGAGCCATTTTCCATGGTACATTTTTAGAGGTCATCTTTCTTCTCAGTATTCATTTTGACAGGATAAACCATCCAAGCTCTTTTATTCTCCATAAGAGGAAGTCTCTTCAGACTCCTAATTGTCCAAGGATCCCTCCTCTGTTCTTTCCTCTGTTTGACTTGATCCTCTTTGAACTTTGATGCATAGAATGGTAAACAACTTTATAAAGTAGTTTTAATATCTCCTTGATATCTCCTTGCTTCTATTAGGCATATTTTTCTAGTAAATTTTCCTTCATGTTGCTTTGTCATCTTAATGCTATGATTGTTTAGTGAATATTTTCTCACAGAAAATTCACCCCATATTATTATTAGTCTATAGACAGAATTTTCTTTGGTTTTTTTCCTTCTCAATCATACTTTGTTTTGCATTTTTGGGGTTTTTTTTAATTTGGTTGGTTGGTTTTTTTTGAGTGGGGTTTTTTGACTTTTTGTTTGTTTGTTTTCAGTTTCGGAAGATTTTTATTTTTTAAACCCTCAGTTGTTTAGATAGTACTCGTCAAGACTGCAGTCTTTCAAAGAAAAGTCTGTCTCAAATTATTTTAGTAGGCAGATGATCAAAACCTTCCTTAAACTGTAGTCTTGTACACAAGTTCTGTTTGAAACCTCGTGAAGGAAAATTTGTATTTTAACGTGTTTTCTGTACATTCAATTCTCTCCTTCTAGATGAATAAACACTCTGTCCCAGGTTCCAATATTGTAATTGACAATCAGAGTAATAAAGATAAATCCCAGTGCTTACTAAAAATTGTAAAGTAACATTAATATTTCAAGTTAAAATACTTTAAGGATTAAATCTCAAGTAAGTATCTTGAATTAGAAGAAAATTAAAAAAAAAAAACCTGTGGGAAGAATATTATTTTCTAAAAGAGTGATTCAGAAAAGGGTAATACATGGTCCTTATTCTAAGGAAGTATTTTCACAGCATGTTCTACAGCCCTAGCAAAGACTATTTGACATTTTATTTAATAAGAGTAGGGAAGTCCAGTTATTTTAAAACTGAGATAAAAAAACCCAAATAATCAGTTTTCCGATCAGAGTGAAGGACACACACCAAAGTCTAACAGATGACATAGAGTAAACATAGTGGTATCATGACTGAAAATTTGAGCACTAGATGTACAGCATCGTAGAGAATGGGGAGTTGGTGTGAATGACAAATAAGAAATGATGGATGGTAATTATCTGTGAAAGGCAATGATGACAAGCCATTTGTGTTTGATATATAAAGAGGAACTGAATTGAGTGTTCTTCAAACATTTTGGCTGAGATTCTCACAGAGATGGATGCCTTAGGGCCTTTTCACAGATTTCACAACCAATTTATTTTAGTGCATGACAACACTTGATATGTTGCATTCATTTCTCTTTTGTTTAACAAATTTATAATGGTGTTGGTGCATGTGCCACTTGAATATCTTGCATGAAATGAAAGCTATTCAACCAGTGTGTTAGACATTTTAAGAGCTAATCATGTTGCATTTACTGTTGGTGCTTTTAAAATTTTTGTCTCTTCATAATGCTTAGACCTTGCTGCATTGTTCCGCCAACAGATATCACAAATAATATTTTTAACATTTACTAAATATAATGTTTTTAGTTCTGTGAATTTTTGCAAGCTAACCCCAAGAAGTTCATAATATCTGGGTATTTTCACCTAGATATAAGACATATTGGTTACAGTTTTCAGAGTATTTAGCAGAATGTAGTAATCAATTCCCTATCTGTCTTTTGCTTTTGGCCTTTACAATTAGCTCTAAGAATCCCAAGTGTTTATAAAAGAATCACTTCTGAAATTTCCATTATACTTTTTTCAGCTTCTTAAGTTCACCTGTCTTCAAGTACCAATTGTCACTAGTCCTTGGGTTTCTGCCTCAAGTAGTTTTGACTACATTTAGTCTTTTAAATTTAACTTTGTTTAGATACTTTTAAGGGAATCTTTTGTTCTGGAAGAAAGAACGCCAATAAGGATCCCATCTTCAGAAAAATGGAAATCACAAGGTAGCATTTATTACAGAACTGCCTTGTTGCGGCCCACGTAGTGGAGGAAATGGAGGACGCAAACAGCAATGAGTCCCCGAGAAACGTATGGGAGGAAGAAGAAGCCGAGGAGGCTTGGGAAGAAGAATACCCTTAAGATAGAGTGACCTGGTGAAAGCTTCCCATCGACCTCCAGGGCAGCGATCTGCATATTCAAATAACAAAGACACTATTGGGCCGCCTGTCCCCCCTCCCCTGTTAGTCATATATGGTTTAGTTCTAGAAAGTTCTCCTTTGTCTGTTGTATAAGTTGTTGTTGATTGGTTGAGTTTTGGTGCAGAGGCGTAGTTGTAATGTAACTTTATTAGTTAGTGTATGTATCATTAATTTTTATTGTTCTCCTCATTGGATGTTCCCCTTGTAATCCCTCCTTCTTCTGACCCTATATAACCCCCTGTATGCCCCTTTTTTGGGGCTCTCTGTCTGGACCTCTCGACCTCTCACCTTCCCAATTCCCAACGCTAAATAAACCCTCCGAGAGCTTCTCAGAGAGACTGTGTCTCATTTGTCCTCGACCATGCGATCCCTGGGTGAGTCATCTGCTTCCCCCGACCCGGGAAGAGTGTTAACTCTTCTAAAGATCCAGAGAGAACAGCGACACTGCCTCAGTAATGTCAGCATTAATATAGCACATAGTACCAGTTTCTGGAAAAAATACAGCATTTCATGATCATATGAGGAAGAAAAAGATTTAGAATAGGAGCTTGGAAGAGGTGGAACTATTAATATAACAAATAATGAAATACTTGCTAAAAGCGCTAATCTTCTGTACTTTGCTGCTTCAAATAAAAAATAAAAGACCTTGGAGACTAAATATGTTTGACACTGATATTTCATTCCTTTCAGGAAGAAAAAGATTACAAACTCCCTGGCTTTTGCAGCTAGCAATACATTGTTTCTGACAAAATAATTATGATGTCATAAGGTTTTTTTTTTCCTTCAGATAAATTCAGCTGCACCAAATTTTCCATTTCAGAAATAAATGAAGTGTATCAAGAGTTAGGGATATTAAAATAGAGATTTGCATTTGTTCCAGGTAGTAATGCATCTAAGTGAAAATTCTCGGTCTGCCTGAATTTCCTAAACATGAACTGTGATATAACATGGATACTTAATATGAAATAATTTTAAGAATTTGTTGTAATTCCTGAGATTCTTGGTGAACTGAGTTCATACACAATTGTATGAAAGACAGCAGTCTGCAACTCTCACTATTCATTAGAATGATGTAGAGTTTTTACAGGTACATGCACAGTATTAAGATTGCTAAAATCTTTAAAAGAAAATGACACAATTGTCCTGCATTGTGTGTATGTGTATATATATTTCATTTCTTGTCAATGATACATTTGATGCATTTTTATTTTTAATCTTCATGTTAGGATATGCCTAAGACTTTGTTCTTGTCCATCTCTTGTCCTCATCTTTCTTAATCTAAGATGTTTTACTGAAAATTTTGGCATTGATCATCACATATACAGATGTCATCCTCCTTCAAATGACATCTCACAGGTTTCTCTGTCTTTTTGTTTGTGTTAACACTTATGTACACCATTAGCTTCTTATTTGCTAAAACAGATGACATACACCTTTGCTAGCTGAAATGTCATCATTAACTTCTCTATGTGCGTACTAAATATTTTTAAAGAATGTAAAGCCTGATTACCATTTTACATAAACAACTCTCTGACTCTTTTACACCCTATTTCACTTCCCAATAAATATTTATTAGTTAATTGTAATAAATTTAATGATGTTTAGACTGTGTTTTTCTTGCAATTGAGGGTGTTTATTTGATTAATTTTGAAAAATCTAGTAACCATTTTTCTCAACAAAACACCTGTTAAGAATCATGTTTATATTTAAATATCTTAACTTAGGTGTCAGTGACATAGATATCTAATATCTATTGCAGTTTACATCCTAATTTAAGATCCTGTTTTAACCAAAGGATATCATGTAAGTATTGTCTATGTAACTGCATTACTGACCACTACACTGCTGTAAGTAAAAGTAAAATACATGTCTGCTTTAGAATAAAAACAATAGTTGTCTGTGTTGACTAAAAGACTGCAGTTGGCTTGCCTGTAGAGAGCCCACTTCCAAGCACCAGTGAAGTGCTTGGAAGGTAAAAAAATTTCCTGAGAGACTCCTGCCTTCTGGAATAAAGATTTCATGTCCAAAAGAATGCTTTAGAACAACATAAATGCTAAGAAATATTTGTGAGAGAGTGATTAAATTGACCTCTAAACCACTGCTGCTTGTGTTGAATACATGTGTGTGCA
The DNA here is from genome assembly GCA_013397955.1 of Grantiella picta. NCBI lineage: Eukaryota > Metazoa > Chordata > Aves > Passeriformes > Meliphagidae > Grantiella > Grantiella picta. The sequence goes on along the minus strand of VZRM01000197.1, from coordinate 739,046 downwards.
TGCATCACGTGCTAACACTCAAGACCTTATTTTTTCTTCATCTTTTATACCAAGTTCTTTTTGTGGTTTTATTATTGAAATCAAATTTACTTCAAAATGTGCAAAATTATTGTTCTTCTCACTATGTTTCAAAGCAGAATTATGTGTCTTTGCCTCCTTTGATAATAACATTTCTGCAAATATGTTTCTCTGCGTATACATTAGGTGATTTTTCTTTGAGAAGGAGAACTAGACATATGTCTCAGTATAAATTCAGAATAAATTTAAATTCAATTTCTTAATCCATTATACACTTGCATTTGTCATATACTTTCAGAGCAAAAAGGATTGTCTATAAAATGTCTATTCATCTCCAAATGTAAGTAGATAATTATATGAGATTTAGTGCAGAACAAAAATTCACACATTGCAAATAAAAGGTAGCTATTATTTCAGAAAATATTATTTTGTGGAGAACTCTGGTTTAAATTTAGATTAAGAAATAATAATGGGGTGGGGGTTTTTGGTAGAAAACAAATTACATGGGTTATATACATTTAAGATAAGAAAATTTAAGATAAATTTTCAATAAAACAAATCCTTTGGTAAAGCAGATTGCAATTTTGCAACTTCTTTCAAGGAGAGAAGAAGTAAAAATTCTTATTGTCAGGAATTTAGTCAAACGTACTGTTTTAGGACATAGAAAGAAATCAAAACGGTTTCAGATGGGGTAGAGGGACGTTGTTGTTGTTGATTCTCTTTTTTTATACTTTCTTTTGCCATAACAGATGAATTCAAATACCACAATATAAGACAAATTCTTTGATAATAGGTTTTGATAATTTTATTTCTGATAATAGGTTGCCTGATCAACCCAATCTTCTTCTATGGCAAGGTGGCCTTCCTAGCAGATGCGGGAAAAGCTGTGGATCTAGATTTCTGTCTAGCACATAGCTGTATATCTAGATTTCAGTGAAGCATTTGACATCGTCTATTGAAGCATTATCCTGGAGAAACTGGCTGCTCATGGCTTGGGTGAGTGATAACAGTGTGGATGGCCAGGCCTAAAGAGTGGTGGTGAATGGAACTGAATCCAGTTGGTGTCTTTTCACCAGTGGTGTTCCTCAGGGCTCAGTACTGGGGCCAGTCCTGTTGAACTTCTTTATTGATGCCTTGGATGAGGGGCTCAAGTGCAGCCTCAGTCAGTTCATGGATGACACCAAGTTAGTTGGGAGTGTTAATCTGCTGAGAGCAGGAAGGCTCTGCAGAGGGATCTGGACAGGCTGGATTGATGGGCTGAGGCTGACTTCATAAGGCTCAGTAAAGCAAAGTTCTGGGTCTTGCACTTGGGTCACAACAGCCCCATTCAATACTACAGGCTTAGGACAAAGTGGTTTGAGAGGTGCTCAGCAGAAAGGGACTTGGGTGTGTTGGTTGATGCACAACTCAACATGAGCCAGCTGTGCTCAGGTGATGAAGAAGGCCAATGGCATCTTGGCTTGTATCAGCAATAATGTGGCCAGCAGGACCAGGGCAAGGATTATAGCCCTGCACTTGGCACTAATGAGGTTGTACCTCAAGTGTTGTGCCCAGTTTTGGGCCTTCATTTCAAAAAGGACATTGTGATGCTGGAGTGTGTCCAAAAAGGGCAACAAAGCTGGTGATGGGTCTAGAAAATATGTGCTTTGAGGAGCAGCTGAGGAAAATTGGGTTTTTCAGTATGGACAAAAGGAGGCTCAGTGGGACCTCATTACTCTCTACAACTACATGAAAGGAGGTTGTAGTGAGATGGAGATCATTCTCTTCTGCATGTCTTAAGCAAAAGGACAAGAGCAAATGGCCTTAAGTTGTTCCAGGAGAGGTTCAGATCAGATATTAGAAAAATTTTTCACTGAAAGAGACTTTAGACATTAAAATAAGTTGCCCAGAGAAGCGGCGGAGTCACTGTCTCTGGAAATGTTCAACATCTGGATGTGGCACTTGGGGATATGGTTTAGGGATGATTATGGTGGTGCTGGGTTGGTGGTATTGATGGCCTCTTTGCAATTCTGTGTGATCCTGTGATATTTATTTGTTTTGTGTTTTTTCATTTCTGTCTGTTCGCTTGTCTTTGTTTATTTCTCTCTTTATATTACACAGGATATATGAAAGAAGTTATTGAACTTTTACGGCACCACGACCTTGGCTCTGGGGCTCAGGCATGCCCTGAGGTGAATCTGTTGGAGCCAAATGGAACTGCCTGTGCCCAGCACTAGGTAGCCTCAGTCACTCCTCACAGAGGCTGTCCCTGGGGCCCTCCAACTGCCAAATCACATCTGTGTAAACACAAATTTAAATACAAATGTGTGTAAACAATACTTGTTGATTTGTTTGACAAAGGACAACATATACAACTCCAGATCATGCTTTGTTTTCAGGTGTATAAAAAATTCAAGTATCCCATATGTATAGTGGAACTGACTGCGTAATGAGGTTTTTTGTAGTGCCTACAATGTTGAATCAAGCAAACATGTAGTGCTGTCCTAACAATCAACATTGCATACAGCATGAAGCAGTATGAAGTACAAGGCCAGTGATTTGTCATGACTCTGTAATACTCAAGGATATAACTTTGAGGGAACATTCATTAAATTTTGCACAAAAGTCATCCTTTCGTCTTACTTCTTTTTCCATCTGTTAGATTATGACTGCAAGACTTAAAGGCCACTAGTGATGCATGTTGAACCATCATAAACCCATTTTGAGTTTGGCAGACTTCCTGGGAGGTCTCCTGGGGTCATTATCAGATATTTTATGTACCAGTGTAATAAGAACTGAGTACGAGATACTGTTTGTTGTGAAAGGTCTCCCTTCTCCTCCTGCCCAAATGGCACAGAACGGTTTACATCCCCCCACCTGAGAGGAATGTTTAAAAGGCATAATATTGACACTCATTTTCCTCAGGGCTGCATATAAGATGCCTCAAATAGGTGCACTGTTTTATTCAAGACCAAAGGTTCAGAAATATTATGAGGTACTGAAGTGTTTTTGTTTTTTTTTTAAAAGTGTGAAAACACTATTATGTGTTTTATTCTTCAATGCATTGCCTGAGGGCTTGTTGCAGTTTTGGAGACTGGAAGGGCTACTGAGAGAGTGATGAAGGATTGTATAGAATGTAAAGAGACAAAACTGTTATACACCTGTCTGTGTTTGAGCTCTTGGCACCTAGAACCTCTTGAACGGAGCTGTGTAGAAATGGCTGAAAACAGACTTAAGTGAGATACCTAACAGTTAAGGATAAGAGATGATCTGGGATCCTATACTCAAACTCACTGCTGTTTTTCATGCCATGTAAATCTACATGCCATGTATTTCTGCCCATAAGATTTTGTGATCAAACAGCTTTTATGTTTTGACATTAAGATATGATACTAAAGAAAAAAAGTTAAGTTTTAAAGACAAAGAAAAATCCAGAGACTAGTATGTAAAATATCAACAGCACTCTATAAGGATGTATTGTTTGAAGTAAGAATTACTGCAAAGAGTGAATAGAGAGCTTTATTTATTTATGTAAGGGAGGCTCCAAGGACTGACTCCCCCGTGAGCACTGTATGAATAAGAGCATGAACTCAGACTGAAAAACAATATGCCTTCTCAGGCCTTTCAGGAGCCTTTCTCAGAGATACACATGATAGGAAATACAAAAATTCTGCACTAAAACACAAACCTAATATTTACAGATTTAAAACATTCAGCTCAGCTTTTAAGGCATGTAGTAGAATTTTTAAATCTTATTGTAGTTTTCAAAGCTATTTACCCTGACAGAGTAATAGCAGCTTTTTTCAGCCGTGCTGGATACCACTATCTATGAGTGCTGTTAGGAGGTCCTATGGATTTTCTCAGGAGTAAGCCAAATGGCATCATTAACTTCACACCAATGCCCAGTGCCACCAGAGAGTAAAACTGGGAAACACATATCTTCTAAGAAGACATTCTGATGTAGGTATAAACTATTTTATACCACAATTTCCTGACTGGTGAACTATGACAATTGTTCTTGAAATATTTTTTCTATTCTCATAGCATAGAAATCTACTGGAATCTTGTTTTACACTGACTGGCATACTAGATATTTACCAGTGCCTATGCAGATTTAACTTAAAAAATTGAAGAAGAATGTAACTGAGCAAGGAAAGAAAAAAGCAGAATGTCTGTGTCAATGTTTTCATTTTGAGACCTGTAACCTGAAACTATTTTTTTTACATAGAAAGGGGAAAAAATAGGTGGGTTTAGATGAAACTAGAGTGTAGGGAAATTAAAGATTTTGTTTGTTTTGTAGTTGAAAAAAATTGTCTCTTTTTCAGGAAACACTCATTATTTACATTAGAAATATTTTCTAAATCTGCTGTGTAAAAAAGAAGCAGTCCTCAGAAAGCAATACTGTCTGTATTAATTATTTGTTGCTATGGAGTTTTCCAAATGTAGAAAACTTTACACTTTTTGTTTTACTTTACACATATCTACATTTTTTGTGTAGATGCTGAAGTTTCCAACTGGTTTTGAGAAAAATGAGACATGGTAACAGGACATTCTCACTGGCTTTTAGAAGTCAGAAGGAGAGATAAGTCTATTTATAGTTTCTATTACTAGAGGTTTTCAGAACAGCTCTAAATTAGTCCAGGGAGTAATCCATCGTGCCTGTCTCATTTACTGTTGTATGAGGTCGATTGTCCTCTGTGGTGCCTATTTCTGTTGACAACTCTATTAGGTTAAACAAGTTGCCTATTTTTTCAGTACTTAAAATCTGATGAATCATACAATATTGTGAGCTGGAAGGGACCCACAAGATCCTTGTGTCTAATGAGATGAGTCCAGTATTTTTTATACGTGCAGTTTTAAAAAATTTTGACAATAGAGTCTAATGGGCAGGATTCTATTGCTAACTAGGTGTCTAATGCCAGTTTAGATATTGTGGAGTATGGATATCAACTGGGTTTTTTTTTTTAAAGGGAGGGTTGTTTACTTGATTGGAGTTGGTTTCTTTTGTTTGTATTGTTTTTTTGTTTGGATTTTTCCCATGAAAATTCATGTCTTTAGAAATTCTGGTAGTATACCTTCCAAATTCACCCAGAGGTACTGTACAGCCTAAGATTTATCAAGAGCTTTCTATTTGCCAGTGAAATCACATTGTTTGTTAAACTGTTCTAGAGAATTTACTCCAGTGCTAATTTAGGTATTAAGATATCTTAGATATCTTAGTGCAGGGATGTATGAAGATTTCCATTGATCATGATGAGAATTTGAAAACCTAGTTCATATATATGTAACTATTTTTACATCTTTATTTGGGTATGAGATCCAGTGCCGAATCCCTCAAAAAAATTAACAAACAAAAAATTACCCAAAAGAAACCAAACATACTCAAGTCATTAAAAAACAACAAACTCGCTTAAATTTTATGATACACATTTTAATTATTTCCTATTAATGGAGCTAAATTATTAATTTCCTTTGTTACTTTTTTTTTTAAGTTACAGTGCCTAAACAAAATATTATCACTTGATAACTGCAGAAAGAGCACCAGAGTCTTCTGAAATCAATGTAATTTTTCTTTGATAATGTAACTAGTTTTCGCAAGAGAGTATTACAATTTGTTAACACACTGATTTATTTTCCTTAAGGGAAAGCTCGAATTTTCATTTCTGGTAATTTGTCACCTAGCCACTACAAGAATAACACCTATAAATTTTCCCGCAGACTTTCTCAGTCTAAGCAAAGAAAAGTCATTTAGCAATCATAACTTATACTCAGAGGACCTGCTATGCCAAAAAATTCTACAGGTACCTCTCTAACATACCCTGCTAACAGCTCTCCTAAATTGTTGTACAGCATGTGAACAAAATTTCTCCTGCATACCACGTCCGTAACAACATAATGCTGCTGAACATCACTTGCAATGTTTTCTCATTTCTTTTCCTTTTTTTCTTTTTTTTCCCCAGAAATCCAAAAGCTCCGACTGACTTGCCTAATTTCAAAGCAGAAATAAAAGGAAAGAATAGGAAATTTTATCTGTGGAAATCTCACTTTTATGCAGTTTATGGTAATAGGTGCTGAAACAGAACATATCTTCTTATTATTGATGTTCATATCCTTCTTCATAAATTATTACCCTTTCAAAATAAAGGTAAACCCCCTGAAATCATTATACTGAGAGTCATTTATTTCTTTGTGAATCTGCACTCCAAGCTAGTTTTTGTTTTGTCATCTTGTTGCTTTAAAGAAGTAGACAGGCGGCTATTCTAATAAGAATGTAAAACAATGAAAGCTAGATCAATAAAAATGAAATATGTATTCTTTTTAGCACCTATTGGTTCCTAATAAAATTTACAAAACATCAAGTGCCATGATTCCAATTCTTTTGGGACTTTATTGGAAAGCGAGGAAATTGGTGGGAAAGAATTGAAGAAAAGTATTTCTGCTTGTGGTGGGTTGACCCCAGCCAGCAGTCAAACACCCATGTAGGCTCTCCCTCTCTCCCTTCCTCCCTGACACACTCCAAGAATCTATGGGGATAAAATAGGAAAGAAAAAAAAAAAAAAAGAAAAAGAAAAAAGAGAAAGCTCATGGTAGAGAACGAAAAGGCAAACCAGGAAAGCAAAAAAATCACTCCTTCGCTCCCAATGCCCAGTCTTTGTCCAAATAATTTCCAGTTTGGATGACAGCTCCCTTTCCCTGGTTCTTCTTTCTTTACTTTTATTGATGAGGATGATGTGTGGTGTGAAATATCCCTGTGGTCAGTTTGGGTCATTTGTACCTGCTGTGTCCTCTCCCACCCTTTTCTCACCCATATTCTCAGGACACACAGACTAAAAGAAAAAAGGACCATAAGTAACTCTCAGTGGCCTCCAAAGTTGAGTCATGGTAAAGGGACTAAATACTCTCAGCTCCTGAAAGCTAGAAAAAGCCACATTCCCAATCTGTATATGGTCACCAAGTTGGTGTCTACCACATACTGCCCAAATGCAAAAAATCCTGGACAAATATGCATGGGCATAAAATTTCCCCAGGCCTGCAGGCTGGACAAACCATCTGAATCAACGTCTTGGTGTTAGTAAGTATGTGGGTATATGAGGGACTGTGTGTGAGGGTTGTGAAATAAAATAATTTTACTCTTGCATTGTGCTTTGCTCCACTGTTGCAAAATAATATCCTTCACAGAGATGGAAATTGTTTTAGTCAAAATTGTGGTGCTCAATGGCAATTTATGATGTGCTTTCAGATAGCATGCATAGAAATAACAGGATCAGAAATCTTGTATTAGAAAGGTTTTCCAAAGTAGATGTCCCTTTTGTGAAACTGATCACTTGTGTAGGTCATCAGATTTAAAAAAAATAGAAGAGATACCATTCAATATTGTGAGATTAAAAAATAATTTAAATATTTATCATATTCCCCATATTCTCCTGCAAATGCCAAAGTGACACTTCTCCATTGCCTTCACATTTTATCTCAGGGGCATTGCCCTCTTTTTATTCAAAATATTGCTATGGATAAAGCAGAGGATATCATTTCTGTGAATGAAATTAGGGATTTGTGTCTACCCGAAATAAAACACTAGCAACCTAAGCAACCTAAAATTTATTATCATTTCTTAGTGTTCCAGGTACACTATACTGCTAATTAATATAGAAAAGTCACTATACTGTGTTGAAAATTCATACTCAAGAAAATGTACTACTATCTCCATCTTTACTTCAATCTTATTGTCACCCTTTCAATGTCCTCTGACAAGGCTGGTATTGTCTTCCTTGAGCAGAGAGGTTATGTTTACTGCGTGTTATCAAGAGTCCCAAACCTACACAAGAAGTTTTACTTTGAAGAGGAGGGTCACTTCAACCTCATTACTACAGTCTGATTGCAACAATTTTTACAAATTTTCTCACTCCAGCCTTCCTCCCAGTCATTGGTATCCAGGTAAATTTCGAAGGTTGTCCAAAAGCATCCCCATCCTCAACAGACATCAAGGCTATCAGTTGCTACAGGCCATTTTGCTTGGCTAGACCTTTATTCTGTGTAGCATTCCTTGAACTGAAGGTGAAGCAGGACAGGAAACTGTTATTTCAGTGGTAGACATTTGTTGCAGCAAGGTAAAACACACCTTGTCCAAAATGAGCTTGGACTAGTCCTGAGATTCTTCACAGTAAAACCAGTATGAAGCCAATCTTCTTGCAATAAAAAATAAATAGATGAGTAATATTTCACAAGTTATGAGCCCATGCAAAATAGCTTACACAATTCTTCGTTCCTGGACTCAAACCTGAAATGAGAACAGCAGTTTTAATGGTGAAGAAGCCTTATTTGGAGCAGAGCAGAGCTTGTGTCAGAATCTCTGATGTGCTGACAAGGATGCTAATCAATCTGAACTGATTTAGTGACAATTTTTCCTTGACTACAAGAACAAGGTATACATTTTGTCTATGACATGAAAAGCATCTCAAAAGCTGTTATCTCAAAATATTTAAACTGATATTTACAGAAGAATTAAAAGATTTACTTTTAATGCAAAACCTGTCCGTTCTTAAATGTCCAGTGCTTTTCATCCCATCATGTAGGAACTAAAGTAATCATAGCATGGGAATATCAGAATATCAGAAGTAAGAGGAAAAAAAAAAAAGGAAACCCTTTCTGATTACCTTTACTCAGAAAAATATAGTTTGGTAGAAAATGAAAATTTATATTAGTGATAGGCAGATAGAATGACAGTTAAATTCTAACAAACTAATGACTTAAGCAAGTGAGAAGAAAATATGAAATTAAGAAAATCAGATCAAGGTTATTAAGAGTCAGAAACATAAGTAATTTTTCAGGTGTTAAAAATAATGCTACCAAACCTCATACTTTCTTCATCACAGAATATCAAGCTTCTTTGATGTTTTTATGAGCTGAGATTCTTAATATCCTTATTTGGTAATCACCATCACAGTAGCAGATGTTTGATTTGAGGAGGCAATTCGTTAAATTCTGAGTAGCAAATTACAGTCATACCGTATAGCTTGTTAAATGATTAGTATAATCATATATTTATTCTTAGACGTTTCACTTTTGGAAGAGATGAAATATTTTGAAAACCTATTTTTTTACTTGGACATATAAAGCTGTAACATAACATAATGAAAAGATCAAACTTATTTCAAGTTACTTGTAATCAATTAATTTCCCACTCAACATGGTCATGAAAACATTTCAGAACTTTTCAGTACAGTATTTCAAGAACTTATATTTATTGCAGGAATGTTGTTAAAAATCCCAGGTATTTCTGGAAATAAGCATTATGAAATATATGAGTAACTAAAAATAACTGAATAACTGTTTTCTTTAAATGAGTAACTGAAGATAAAAATACATATGTAAAAGTATGAAGTATTTCTTCCCAAATTTATCTTTTTTTTGCAGGTGGTAACAGAGAATAGGGCTGAGAGGTATCTATACATCATTTTTGTAGACACCAATTAATCATCTAGATATTTTCTTAAAAGAGCTTCGGGGCCACATTCATGCAGTTCTAGCTTCCTAAAACTGCAGTGGATATTTCTCATCCAGAAATGGCATTACTTTGTGTGTGGAACCTGTAGGCTTTCAGCCTTTGTTTGAACACTAGTGACACAGAAATAGAAAAAAAAAAAAACAAAAAAACGTGTTTGAGATCATTAGAGGTCATTTGAATTTCCTGGCAATACCAACCCTACTAATTTCATTATTTTCAAAAAGCACAGAATAAAATAAGTGCAAACGGGCTTAAAGAAGCATTGCTAATCTTCACTCAGTGAAATAAATAAATATGAGAGAATTATTGCCTTTGCCTTAGAATACCACTTCCTTTGATAGTCGTAACTCCGTGTATTTGTGCATTTCCTATGCATGTTTGCATGTATTAGAAGAAGAAATACAGAAAAAAATAAGATTGTGAGAACAGATTCTTCATGTGGTTCATGTCCCCATGATGTGTACAATCAGTTGCTCTGAACATGAGAGTAACTTATGTACCTATTAAAATTCTTGTACCCTAAGACATGACCCACAAATAAAAAGTTTATTTCTAACTTAATTTAAACAGGGAAGAAAAAAAAGGCAGACCACCCCTCCCCCCACATATAATTCAACCTACATATCTGACTTTCATACAAGTGAAATCAAAATCTGAAGATAATTATGAAGCAGGGGGATAAATTAATCTAGAAATTAAAAAATCAGTTACTCTTGTCAAGCCAAGGAAATCAAAACAGTATCGAAAATAGAAGAACATGATGCATCTTCCAAAGAAATGAGAACAAATATTAAGAAAACATGTATTGATTACAAGACAAATAAAACAATTAATTGTATACACTTCATTGTATAAAGAAAAAACCCATATTTAATTAGGAAATCAATTGTACAGCTGTTGGGACAAATGCTTGCTGTGACTGTCAAGTTCCAAGTCTTTCAAGTCCTGCATTTCTAGTCAGAATTTCACAGGAACATTCAGAAAAAGCAGACTCTGTGAGCATTCTGTATGTCATAATCTTCAAGAAGTTTTCTTTTTGTAACCTGTTCTGGAAGTGTACAGAAAGCTTGTGCAACTACACCATAGAAAAAAGTCTACAAAACAATATTTAATTACTAGACATAAGATCAATTTTAAACGAAAAAAAAAAGCTTATTTCATCCTAAACTTACACTTCTCATAAGTGAATAAAGCATTCTCAGCTTTCACAGAAAAGTAAAAAAAAATCTTTCATGATCAAAGACTTAATCTCACCTCATCAGTTGGAGTAATGAACACAAGCTGTCAAGAGCAGAAAGGAGTCTTCCTAAAATTCTTTTTATCATCTATTTTGCAAACTTCCAAATATAATCAAACTATTTTGTTCTAGCTTGTTTTGCTATTATGCATTACATAAGAAAAAAAAAACCCAGCAAAAACTTCGCTATGTATGTACTGAAATTTCCTATTTGAGTAATGGCAGAGTACATATTGAGAGAATCCACAAATCCATGCTTGATTTTTCCCAAAAGAGTAACATCCATATAAAGGGATTTTTCCTTTTGCCACCACATCTTGGGGATATCATGACTGCCAAACATATTTAGGCTTTTTATTTTTCATATTATTATACAGTGCAGTTCACTCATTAAAATCTAGACTGAATCTAAATTAGTAGACCAGTTCCGTTCATTTTAATTTTCATGCTAGCAATATTCTTGTTGTTAGTATTCTTGCAGGAGGTCATTCGTCTAAACTGTTTGGGCTTTGGGTTTGTTTTTTGGTTGTTTTTTAATTAATTTCTGGTTTTCTTTTTCTGATATTTAAACTTCACCTGCTTCAGTTCCATTATGAAAACTTTTTATTTTCAAATGTCATACAGCAAGACAGTCATAGTGGATACTTTTACCAAGAGTTTATTCTTTTGAACATTTCATTTTGCTTAGGATAATATTGAAAAATTTTTGAAACACAAATAAGTAAATGGACATAAGTGTAATCAAACAAAAAGCTCTTAAATTAGTAGCAGATGCGCCCCATCTCTTAAAAGTTTTTCTGACCTACAGCTTTTAATTAGAAGTAGTTAAAATGGCCCAGTATTACTCAACATTTTCTATCACATTTGGACATGTGCAGTCATATTGTGCATCAAAGACAAATGTATCTATAGGGTAATGGCACCATTGGTTTGCAGAGGAAATCTGTATACACCTGCCTCTCTATACAGGCCTTCTATGCATTATTCTACCAGTCTGTGACTTCACATGTGAATGTCAGTGAAGATGGATGGATGTATGCCAAACTATGAATTAAAAATGTGTTTTATCTGACTACGGATCAGGAAATATTTAACACACATGTATTTTAAGAAGTGTACTTCTATATAAAAAAGATGTACTTCAAATCTCAAAGATTTGTAGTTCTCAAGACATTCACTAGTAAAGCAGAGCTGTCATGACAAATAATTGCAAATCAAACAATATATGCAAATTATCAGAATTTTCTTCTTTGCTTAACACAATATTGTTTCTTTTGTGATTACATTTTAATGAACCTTTCTTGGTATTATTATCTATTTACTTCTCTACCATTATTCTTACTTCATCTATTCACCTTTTCCTGTCTTCTATGTCAGATCTTTCCAATTCTGTATTCTCAATTTCAATTTTCTTGTTTTGCTTCTTATTTCAATTTTTTTTAAACTCATACAACACAGTCCAAGGACAAAGAGCAGGGTGATATCTGGGTGCTTGTCAAATACTCTATTTGGTGACAGTAAGGGAAAGAATAATATATGTGTTTCTAAAGATACTGTAGATCCCCAAAGTATTTCTAAGGTACAAAGTTGTCTGTCTTCAAGGGAATATCTTTCACTGAAGAGTAGAACCACAGAAACTTAATATCTAGATTGGTTCAGTATGATGCACTAATTAATGGGGAAAAAAACCATAAGGAGTGACTGAACACGAATTTGCAATAACTAGCCCAATTTAAAAAAACAATAAAAGAAAAAAAAAAGCCTCCACCAGTATAGAAAGTTGGGAGAATTTAGGAGGTTGTAGTCTGGGAGACTATTTTGTGCCCCATTTTAGTTTCCTTCATTTCATTTGTACTACAACTTGTTCTTCAAAATAGGTAGTCAGCCAGCACAGATGCAGATCAGTCATTTTTACCTTCTTAAGTTGTCAGAAATGTCGTGAAATTGTAACCAGTATTCCAAGCCATTTTTGACAGAAACATATTTTTCAGTGTTGATTGGTCACATTATTATGATCTTTGGGAAACCTCTTCCTTTGGTCTCAATGTAGGATGCTTCCAGTTACAGAGGAGATAAAAGAGATTTAGAAATTATGTGTTACTTTTCTACTCCATGTATTCCTTGCAGTTTTTCAAAATAATTATCAGTGACTTTGATCACCTTAAACTTACCAGATATAATATTAATAATGCTGGTCTGCTTTGGTATTAAAAACTGCAGTTTAAAAATTTCCATGTTCAGAATACTGAAAATCTCCGTTTATTGCAGGATGGTAATTTTCTGGTTATATGGTCCTCTTCATTTCCAAGAACTTAGACTCAGAGGTTTTGCATTGAATAAAATATGCTTTGAAATTGTGGTGACTATTGTAATAAAATGAAAATAATTTTATAACACAGCTAAATAGATAAATTCTTTATGTGCTCATAGGAGGTTTTGGGGACAGTTAAGGTTTTTTGTACCTAAATCCCCTGGAGATATGCTACTCTGAAGAGACCCTTGCTCACCAGCCACAAGAAAGTTCGCCATAAAACTTTAGCAGAGTAACCATTAAAGGAAAAGTCTACCCCTAACTAATTTGATAGTTTACTACCAATATAAGGAATATAGCCAAGGCATAGATCCGATAGCATTCATCATTTCCATGGTTCAGTTGAATAACTAATTTCCCACACAGAAAATTAGCATTCTACAGACAATAAATATTCAGGTATTTATCCATTCAAATAAGATGAGAACCCCAGACCTTGAAAGCCGGGAGAGATTCTCAGAGCATCTGGTATGGGCCTACCACAGAGACAACTACAACATAAAGAGATGCAGTGGGCTATGGCCAAACATGATGATGCAGACAGAACCTGAGTGATGATCCTTGGCAAGGGTGATGAAGCAACAGAACACTGAAGAGCAATACCTGCAAATGCTGGAGGGGTGTAGCAGGTTATCAACCTATTTAGTTGGCAGCCTTTGCTGATACCTGGCTTTGAAGCCCACACAGTCATAGAGATCCAGCAAACATTGCCAAGCTGCTGTACAACATAAGGAGAGTCTCAAGGAGGCCAGACATGTCCAGTGCCTACCCAGAGCTCTACATGGACACATGGAGCACTGTGTCTCCTCAGGCTGTGCTATTTCAATTCACTGGTGTGGCGATTGGGACAGGTCTCAGCTAACTACATCTATGCCTGTGAGTGTGTGTGTATGCCTGTGGTTGTAAAACTTTCACAACTTCCCTCTTGCTTGGTCCACTTCATAAATTGAGTTTAGTACTACCACATTATTTGGCATTCCTTTTTCCTCCATGACAGCATAACCTATCACACCTATTCCTACTGCCCTGCCTTCAGCTTCTGGGAGTTGCTGTATGCTACTGCAATAAATAAGACAGCACTTCAGTTAATTTAACATGCAACTAGAACTCCTAATTAAATGCTGTCCTATTATCGATTTCATTTAGGCTTAGAGACAGCTTTAAAGCCACCATATAAATGAGTTATACAAATTCCTGCATTTCTCTGGATAGTTTGAAGTATGGTGTATCTTCCATTTCTTCAATATGATTCCAGTCAAGTTTGGAAAGCAGCCTCCCTTTGTGTAGGCATTCTTTTGCTCTGCACAGTCAGAGCAGATTAAGAATTAATAGATATCTCTCACAGATGACCTCTATTTTTAATAACAAATGTAAATGTAGCAGACTATTTGACTTGTTCATCTTCAGGTCACTATAGTTAAGTCCTCAAATATTCATGATTATAAGGAAAATACGTTTACATGTGGTAGGATCAACAGGGCTCTTTTGGTTGGATACTCTGACCAATTGAATTAACTAGGCTGTGACATTTCCATTGATTAATACCAGTTTCACACCAAATAACTGAGAATTAACTATTTTTATGTAAATCATTGGAGTTACTGATGATTTGAGAAGACATTTGAGAATGAGAAAGGGAGGCATCATGAGGTATTAGTTTGAAAACAAACCAGTGGCAGATCGCAAGTCAGGATTAAAATTTAATAGGAAAATTAAATAAAATAAGTGCAATAATAGAAGGGAAAGCACTGACAACGTCCAATACAACCTGACACTCTGTTAGGGTGGTGGTAGCAGTCCAAATGAAGTAGTTCAGTTAAAGCGGTGATCCTGTGGAAGGTTTGGTCTCCACCTGAGGATCCAGTGGTCGCTCTTGTCCGCTGGGAACACAGTAGATAGGAGTTCCCCTGTGCAGGTCCAAAACCAGGTTATATCCAGGTGGGAATGCTTGGCTCCTCCCTCCTGGGTGGAGCATCTCACAATAGGATGAGATAATTCCATGAGTCATGGAGTGGGTTCTTGATGGCCCATTGACTGTAATCAGGGGTGAGTCATAGCAGGAGATAACAGCTAATTGCCCACAGCAGGTGGTAATAGAATACGAAATACATCTATATTGTAACCTAGGACATGTGATCATTTCCAAGAAGGAGAAGAAGGAGGATTTTGAAAACTACAGGTCGGTCACTTTTTTTAAAATTAACAAATTATTCTGTTAAATATATTCAGCCATTTCAGGGAAAAAAGGTGTTTCAGAGAAGTCAACTTGGATTTTCCAAAGGCAAACTCTGCTACACCAACTTGATTTCCTTCTGTGATGAAACAAGTGGTTTAGGGGAGAAAGAAAGAAGAGTGGATACTGTCAATTTTGACTTTACCCAGACTTTTGAGATGAGCACCCATCCGTGCATTATCCCTGGAGACACACTGATGAACGATGTCCTGGACAGATAGACTATTAACTTAAGTGTAAAACTGGCTAAATCTTTTTGTTTATATAACTCTGATTAACAGTATAGAATCCCACTGATGACAAGTTTTTAACAACCCTCAGGAACTCATACTGCTTAACATTTTTATTTGTGACCTGGATAACAGAATGGAGTGTGATCTCAGCAAACCTGTGGATCATGCTACACAGCAGGAAGACTGTTATCTGTCTAAGTCATGGTGTTGAGGAAGCTGAGTTGCTGAGAAGCATGGTGTTGAGTTTCTTTTGATTTAAAGGAATATCTTACTCATCCGCCTGATGGGAGGTACTTTCCCTGGAGGTGCACAGAGAATGGACTGGAAGCAAGAAACTCAATTTGCATCCATCTAATTAGATAGAAAGGGGGAAAACTATCGCAAAATTGGTAGCCAGATACTGCCCAGGAAGGTTGTGGATATTCTTTCCATGGAAATGCTTTAAATTTTGCTTTAATCAACCTGGTATAACATCTAAGCCACCCCGGCTTTGATCAAAATATCAGAGTGATGTACAAAATGACCTGCAGATGTTTCTATCTACCCAAATTATTTTATGATTCTCTGATGGTTTTGTATAAAAGAGTCTGAAGGGGCAAGGAAAGTTCCTTTAATTTTTCAATCATTACCAGTCTACCACAACTCTACATTAATGAATAAAGTGGCCTTTCTTATAACAATGCTATTTAGATTTCTCATCTTGCTTTCGCTGCTAACAGAAACTAAACCACAGTCAAATTTCTGCCCTCCATATACTATGAACTGCGTTAAGACTTTTCTTTTAAAAAGTTGAGTGAAGGTACCTTATTGCATATGTCGTTAATAATCTGTTCGCCTTTTCTATTGCCTTTATGGTTTTAGTGGCTTTTTTTCCTGAATCCTTCTTAAAGTTTTGGAGTGGAGGCACAATAACCAGGCAAAACACTTGCATGAAAACTGTACTGTAGTCAAAGAAAGGGATAATTCTTTCATTTTGTTGCTGTTTTTCTACTATAAATTAAAAAAAAAAAAAAAACAGGAATACGATTACTCTTAGACAGTACATATACCTCATAGGCAAAGAAATATGAGTTACAATATCCATCTCAAGACCTTTTTGGGTATTTTAATCCAAGTGCAATGTAATTACATACAGAGTCACTAGGTCTGTTCTGTAGTGCCTCTTCCACTAAAATATCAAAGAGTTACCCAAGATTTAATGGCAGGATGGGATGTTTGGTTATTCTTAGAGCTGATGTATTCTTCCAGAAGCAACATCATCTGAAATGTGAGTACTGAAATGTGTCTAATCTGCTTTTTAAGATAATTGCTAATAATTGCACCTTAGAGTAGCTCCTGACAAATTAACATTTATCTAAGCTTCGACAGACTGTTTTACACGAGTGTGTGATTTCCACAGAGTGAAAGAACAAGAAGAAACAAACGGAAGGAAATTACATTGCAGGTAGAGAGGGAATGAAGGACACACCTAGGAATAAAGCACTAGATTCATGATTTTCAGTCCCCAGTTGTATATCTCAGACCCTTTTCTCCCACATTGAGAGCCTCAGAGGTGTTACACTAGATGAAGAGAGAAGACAGTTTTTGAAGTGATAATCAGTATTGCCAAGACATGACACCATCCTAGAGATAAAAAGAATGAGAAATACTCCTTAGCAAAATGCTATATCCATACTGTATACATACTGGTCCTGCAGCTGAGCCCACTTTACCCAGTCTCAAAGAGCTATCAGGATTTTATCAGGCCACAAGCACAGGCTTTTTACTGAAACTTCTCTAGCTCTACAAGACTACATCTTATGCTTTTTATTCATGTCACTCTTCACAATTTTTCTCCCATCATCATGTGTGCATTTCTTCAGTCAGCCAACCTCTTATTCACCATTCATAGTTTTTGAAAACCAATTTTTTAAAACTTTTTTATGTCAAGGAGTTATAGTAAGGAATAACTAAAAACTATACTAGCTTTCAGAGCCCTTGTTTTGCAGACTTGCTGTGATTTGGCAAGATCATATGCTTTAGCATTTCTTTTAGCGATCCATGAAAGTGGGTATTACAAGCACCTTTATCTTTTCAAGAATTCAAGCTTCCCACTTGTTATGTGTTTTCACATCCAGGAATCTGTTTCTAAGATCTGTATGAGGGCACACACATGTCTGTACACATTAGCATCTTTTCTGAGCTGTATCTTTTGGTCTAGAGAAGGGAGTGGCATTCATTTATTTGTGTGATGCTGCATAGTCAGGCTATTTCTTCAGAGTTCTAAGGTGGATAATGTGATTATATTTCATCCTATCTTTCCCCACAAGATATTTTGTTATAAGTGTGTTCTTTACTGACAGTAACAAGTTCTTACACTTATTCTGGGATGTAGTTCTTTCATTTCTTTCTAATTTTTTTCAGAATTTAAGACTGTCTAGTACTGAATTAGTGGGTCCTATTTAATATTTGAAACTTCCCCCCTCTGCCTCCCACCTTGTCAATTCAGATTAATTTGCAATAGTTTGTGGAACACTGATGCTTTAATTAGATTCTGGGATGTGTCAGTTAACATAATATTATTTTTAATTAAACAGATGCTATTTCAGTACTGTTTATCATTTTCCTGTCTAACATATGCTTTCTAGTATGAGATTTAGCATTTGCTCACAAGGCACATGTAGTTCATCCTGAAATTGCTCATGTCTCCTTTTTAATTTGCTTTAGAAAGACAACTACAATTTGATAAATCATCAAAGATTGAACCAGAAGTGACTGTCATGTATTAGCTGCTCAAACTGGTATTGTCCTACACCTCCTCATGTCTCTGTGATTAAAAATTTCTTAGTTTTTATCAAAAATGGAACTTCCCTTCCTGAGGACTACCTCCACTGCATGTACTTTTCATTCTCCTAAACAGGCCTGCATGAACTTTGTGTAAACTCATTTCCTAAGCAGATCTGACTGACTCCCAGCTTCGTGGCACAGATCACCTTTGAAGCAAGACTGTGTCAGGTTCTTTGTTGGTTTCTTTCTGGACTTACTTCTGGGGTCAGTTTGATTTGTTCTCCCACTTCTGAGATGGTTGTACTCCCTTCTGGTACAGTTTTGGAAGTATAACTGCTGTTATATTATCAAAAGGTTTGTTTCACTAGCAATAAATTTGCAACCTGTGATATTATCTATAGTTTACTGCTGTTTTTATTGGGTGTTGTTATTATAGATTGTTGCTATAACCTCTTGCTGTTATACCATTGATCACAAATACTATTGATTGCTGATAATAATTTGTAATAGCTTGATATATACATGCACTTTATTAATCATAGGTACAATTGCTAATGATTTTTGTGGCAACACAGTAGAGAAATTCATATAATAAAGCCTCCATGCCCTTGTGTATTACAGAATTTCACTGATCCATTCTAATGTTCTCTTACAGACCCACAGACCAGGCAAAACTTTAGGTCATGACAGGCCAGGTTAAAATCTGCAAAGCATGGTAATTAATCCATGACACAGCAGTGCTGGATGATTCACCTTGTTTCAACATCACACAGGAAAAAAATTAATGTCCTTGAACATACATATCTCCCACTGGTTTAGATGTCATAGACTATCATGAACAGTGGCCTTACTAACAAGTAAAGGAGGGCAGTGTAGAGTGATACTCTGCTGAGTCAGATGAAACCTGGCCAGCACGGTTTTGTAAAAGGCACGTCCTGCTTGACCAACCTGATCTCCTTCTATGACAAGGTGAGCTGCCAGCCACTCACAAAAATTCTTGTATGAGTTTGTGCCATGCATTTCTATGCAGTGTTGTCTGTACTGCTCATTTTGAAGCTTTTTTTGATAGCTTTGGGACATTTGGAGGGGTCACAATATTCTGAAATACAAAATTTTCAAGCCTTTTAAGTTTTCTTCTTTGTTTTGTCTTAGTATGTAGCCCTTTGACTTTACTTTTTCAGGCTGGGATGTGCCCGATGTCTCATTCTAGTTGGTGTCCATGAGCAAAAAAAGTAAACCAAAGGACTTCCTCATATAACCCAAGATGGAATTACTATGACCAAAGATAAATATGTGCATTTGATCTTTTCACTTCAGTTTCCTTTGCACATAATACAGAAAAAAACCAGAACCACAGTCTATCTTATCATGAGACAGACTTAAAAGTAGGTCAAATTCATTTAACAAATTTATATCTCTCTACCAAATATAAATAGAATCTAAACTGAGAAGCTTTAAGTACAACTGAACATCGTGTTGGTAAAATACAGTTAGTGTGGAAAAACACAAGAAGAAATGCTGGTTTATGAAAATAGAACTGAAAAATCACTGTAGTGAAAAAGACAGTGCAGGGCACTTTTTTCTGAGCTTATGTCTTCTGTGATATATCTACGTTACATATTTTATCATGACAGCAAATTAAACAAAAAACAAATAAACAACAAAACCCAAAATCCAAAAACCAAATCAAACCAAAAAAGCAAAACCAAAAATCCGAAAATACACAAAACAGAAAATAGTAGGTTTTAGAGAACATACATGAACATTTTGCATGATATACAGACAGATATAAATTAATATTTTTTTGTATTTTAGGGTGTTTAATTAATTTTGAGAACTCGAGTATAGCGATTGGTGGGTACTGATTTTTTTCTTTTTCTTTTATTTTTCTATTTTATTTGTCCTTTGTTTGGAAAACATTCTTTTTTTTTTCTTTTTTTTTTTCCTATGTCCCAATTAACTGATAAAGAATATTTTTAATTTATTACAAAAAACGGGGTGAAACAAACTTACTTAGAGGAAACAGTTTGGATAGGCACATTAATATCAAATCTTTAGATAAAAAAGAAGATAAAAAGCTATGTAACTTTCTGAGCCCTTTATTATAGCTTTTGCATATTATGTTATCAAAGGATCATGGAACCATAGAATAGTTTGGGTAGGAAAATACCTTTAAAGTTCATCTACTTCTACTCCCCTGCAATACGCAGGGACTTAGATCAGGTTTTTCAGAGCCACATCAAACCTGACCTTGAATGCTTCCAGGGATGGGGCATGTACTACCATTTTGTGCACCATTTTCCAGTGTTGCACTATCCTCATTGCTAAATAATATTTCTTCCTTATGAACTTGGAAAGTTGCCTTTAAATTAATTGTAACTTTGACCCCAAAATAAGTGAATAGTATGTGGTTCTAACCTATGTAGCAGTGTATACCTTATTTTCTGTGACAACGTGAAATGAAGCAGAATGCATTTTACACTATGAGAGTCACCATCAATTCACCTAGTGACTTTTTTTCACAAGAATTTAATGGAAAATAAATATTTGTGAAAATTATTTTAGTATTAGACTTAGCAAACATCTCATCGATACAAGTTTTCCATTCCTGTTACATCTTTATTTGTTAGTGATTTTTTTCAGTGTTATGAGAATACACAAAACAAAATCAGAATAAAATGCAGAAAACGCTATAGCAAAGCTATTCAGGCTGTGAGAGTACCGATCCTGAATAAAAATTTATTACTTGTCAGAAATAGTGTATTCAAGACATATACTGTAAGGAAAAATCAAGCCTGAAGCAATCAAGATTTTTCATTTGTGTAAAACTATTATGTTTTTGAAAGCAGAGACGAACCAATACAAAATGCCTTATGGAGTATGATTTTCTATTATTTTCAGCAGTAGCACAATCTGGATTTATATGTAAAAATATTCTGAAATCATTAGGTTAAGTCCACGGTTCATTACATGTTATGATTCCACAGCAGCACTGTCACCCCACAAGTTGCTACTGCTGCACATTATTTCCTTTGATCTTTTTTGCCAGTGTTAGTACAGTTGCATGTCCAAAAAGTCTTAGTGATTAGCAAAAGTTCCCTAAATGTCCAAAATGGTTAATTACAGTAAAATTCAAATCTTATTTCCAGATAATGTGAAGGCCTTATGTAGTCTACCCTTTTAAATTCTTGATGTTATTTTCACAGTGTAGTCATACGTTATTGTACAAAAATGTCTTTGTCTTTATATTTCACTATAAACAATTAGGATACTGCTGGTTAGTTTTGTTTGGTTTTTTTTCCAATTAATTCCCTTTTTTATGTGATATTTGTAATTCTGTTATTTCACCATGTAAACTAATTTCTCTTAAATATTAAATCAAAATAAAGCTTTTCAAAAGCCTTGCTGCACCAATGTTACTATTCATGCCAAACTTTTAAGAGTTTTCTCATGGCTAAGAGGATATTAGTTTCCTTAGAGAGGTAGTTACATGTTTCTGAGGCTTCAGATTTTCAGATATAAAAGGCAATGGAAGGAGTTATTACTGCTATGTAACCTTCCAGGTAGTTTGCAAACCATTTCCTCTGTGCAGGGCAGAGAGGATCTTTATCTGTTACAAACCTGAATTTCAAGCTACACAGGAGCTTTTTTTTTGTTTCTAAGAAAGATAGCAGTTGTCATAATAATACTCTGTATGAATCCATTGCCTGAATTGCTACAGAAAGGGATGTCCTCCACAATTTGTTCAACATTCCTCATGGTAAGGAATAAATCCTCTCAATAATGGTCTTATTAGGGAACTTGGTTAAGAATTTGTAAATCATATTTGACATCTAGAAAGGTATTTGGACTGCTAGCACATCAAAAATCCTCAAGAAAAAAATAGATTATGAAATCTAATTTTAGACCATTTACTGATTGTTTCTTTAAGGTGAAAATTAAATCTCAGCAGGAGTAGAAATTAATTTCTTTGCTCTGGTGGACAAAGTGGTGCACACTGGTGGAGCAAAGTAAAAGTTTTAAAAAGTTCAAAGCAGTCATAAACAGTAAAATAAAAAATAAAAATTCATAGAGTAGAATGTATTTTGGTTCAAGTTGTCTGTGGTATCATAAATAAAAATACTATATTTTGCTACTAAAACACAACTATATTTTAATTAAAAAAAAAAACAAACAAACAATACAGAACACATTTTAAAAGATAAATCCCAAAAGGTTCTTCTGTTGTAATCTCATTCATGTTTTTTGGGCTAAAGGTTTTACCAAATAGACAATACAATAGTGGGTTTTTTTTCAATTAATTTAACTAGAAACATAATAGAATTTCATCTCTGTGGCGAGCACAGACCTTTCCCGTGAGAAATTTTTCTCTCTTCTTCCTGTGTTTTATGAACAAAGATAAAGTTTGGATGTTGTTAAAACGGTCTCTTGAGATATGGACGGTTCAAGCCTGGCCAGTCAGCCTGGGGGGAGGTTTCGAACTGACCAATATGGGTGACCTTTGAAAGTCTATATAAGTTGGAATTAATAAAATAAGACGTTTTGCCACACTGAAGACCTGGACTTCTTCTCTCTGTTAGCGGTTCAACAGTGACACATCTCCAACATATGGAGCAGATAATACAGATACATGAATACACTATTTCAGCAGATGATTCTTCAAGTTCAAAGGTGCAAACACAGGACCCACTTGCTTGAGTCATTTTAGTTCTACACAGAGTAATTTTTTCTTCCCAGATTGATATGCTACCTTCAGTTAAAATGCTGAGGATATTCAGGACAGTGTTAGAGCTTCTGGAATATATATCTCAATCCATCATGTAGGAATCATCATAGATGGTCCAAGTGATGTCAGATCCTTTCTCCAATGTGGTGCTTGGATTACAAAGTCTGGTCGTTATGCAGATGTTCCAGATGGCTAATTTCTCCTTATAAGCAATGATGTACACTTTAAAGCTCTGTGCACTTTGCTTTTGTGGCGTGTTTTCCTCATGTCTCATTTGCATATCTAGACCCCCTTCTGACATGAGATTACTAAAGACATTTCTTAATGCAGTTTGGAAGCCAAGGCACCTCTACATCCCTCTGAATGTCAAGCTAAGAACTGCTGAGTTGCTGATACCTTTTCCCTGGGCCCCATTTTCACAGCCAGTGCTAGGAAGACATAGTTACCAGTGCATGTTTCTCCCATCCGGTCACCATTCTAATGCTTTGATTATGCATTCCCATCTGCTTACCATGCCTCTACTCTGTACTTATCGAAAGCTTATATAAATTCTGTTGTTTTCTTTTCTGTTTCTTTTCCCTGGCACCATTTTGAACTCATGGGCTACATTGAAAAATATTTTCCATAATTCTACAATCTTTGGAACTCAAATTGCATCTTAGAACCTTCAAAGAGACGCTAGAGGAAAAAAAGCAAAGACAGCAGTATGCAGATAGCAGAAAAGTTGATAATGAACAGTGATTAGTCTTCACAGAGGTTTAGCTGACAAAGTTGTCATGCACGTATATGAAGAATTTATTCCCAAAATACACCTTTAAACATTTAAAACTAACTGCTTGTTGGATACTAATGCGACACAAATTTCACAAGTGGGCGGAAGGCATACAGACCTTGAAAGAATTTCTCCCCATCAGTGCAGACTAGCAAATTTATCTAGTTCTTCCGTTACCAATACTATTCACTCTTAAAGAAAAAATATACTGGAAAACTTTTAAATATAAGAAGCATGAAGTTATTTAGAATACAGGGGAAAATGAGCAGAAAAAACCCAACCCCCCCACAAACCCTCTGTGAAATGAATCTAGTTTTGAAAGTCCAAGATCGGTTAAGTAGAAATCTCTCGTTAAATACAGCCACTTCAGTTATATACATTCCCCCTTCACTTTCACTCACTGTAAGCAAATGAGGACTTCTCCCAGTTTCTGCAAAGGTTTTCCTCTTCTGTGTTATAATTCTTAGATACTGACTTAGTTTCCGTGAAACAGCTGTTTTGCCTCATAAACTAAAATTATCTATTTATTTTCATAACTTACTTTTTTGAGCCCTTACATGAGTCAGTAGGGACTCAGGGCTCCAGACTTATGCCATATTATTCATGGTATGAACAATACCAGAAGATCACTGCAACCTGCTTAGTGCTGTCCTGAGTAAGGGTTTTTTGGGGATCATCATCATCTGCATGAAGGAGATGATTTTAGCACTTCAAATCATCAGCAATCCTCCTAGTCCTGGCAGTTTTCTTGATGAGTTCTGGAAGTATGTGTACCTGAGAAAAATCAATTGACTTGCTTTCCCATTGCTGAAGTGTCAAAATAGAAGATTTCAGCATGTCCAGGCCTCTGCCTTAACAGTAAATATGTTTACAGATAGTCTCCAAAACTACTTTGCAACTAAATGAAAATATATGATCAGCTTAAATTCAGTAGAAACATTACCTGATGAAACATAGTTCTGTTTTTCTCTGGTTCATGTAAAATTATGGGTTAGAGAAGATCAAGGGACAAGTATAACAAAAGGAACAATCCAATCTTGAAGTCTCAAGGAAAATATAGTCCTGTGAACATTTTGACAGAATCCAATCTGCACTATTTGAGCTTCATTTTGGGAAGGGCTATATAATCTAAATCTTTACTGAGTTGTAATTTCCAAACACCCTTCAAAACTTGTTCTATGTATGAAAAGTACTGTAGTCATGAATATTAAACAATCATTGATGTGAACAGTTTTTAAGGAGTAATGAAGACTATGCAGACAAAATAAAATGTCTTGGAAGTCAACAGTATTTTTTTACATGCACTAACAATATTTGCCCATATTTCACTAAATGACACATAACATCCTAACACATACGTGCTATTTGCATCTTGAGAAAAGCTCTGAGACCAGTACCTGAATACCTTGGCCTAGTCTCATACTGATTCTAAGTCACTACAAAGTGTTAGATCTTTGATACTGGCAATCTTACAGAATTTCTGTAACTGGAGCTGCTTGTACATTATGTGCTGATGGCATGGTCTATACTACTGAAAGACAGGTCTGCAAAACTGTTCCAATTCCTTCTAATTTTTGTTATTCTAGTTTAGTAGCTAGCTGTTACAGCAACCAAATGGGCAAAAAATGCAGTGCAAACAGGACTTGGATGTTTGTTGAAAACTTACAGACTCTGGATTACTTTTTTCAGCTAGTACTACCTAGTTTTGTTCAGACTTTTGTCTTGTTAAAATTCTGGGAACACTCAAGAGTTCTCTCTAGTGTGGTCTTATGGTGCTTAATATATTTATCTGTGTATATAAATATATATATATATAAATGTATTAGCAAATTAATTTACTGTGAGCAGAAAAATGTCATAGTAAATTTATTTACTCTCCCTACTGCTTTTTCAGGCTAGATATCAGATACAAACATAGATGACAGACAGTGAACAACATACTGATGCTTTAAATACTAAAAAGTACTGCCACATGAACAAAGCCTTCAGGGAAACCATCACTGAGTTTGTCAAAGAGTCGGTTTTGTTGCCAAGATACCTACTCTAGCTTCGCTATTACTGAGAATTATGCTGTCAAAGCAGGGGAAATTTCACATTTTTCGAGATGTCAAGCAAAACACTTTTCCACTAGACAGTTTACGCTTGAATAAAGATACAATAAATAAAACTCCTCACTGACTTCTGCTTGTTCTATATACGTAGTCAATGATAAAACCTGTTTACAGGAATTGTGAGAAGGTGTAAAAAGGACCCTTTTTTCTTTCTCAATGCAAATACTTTTGTCAAGGAAATATTTCTTTTAAAACTTTCTTAAAAGATGCTGTATTAAATTCCTGCAAAAATCTCTAAGCAAGTATGGTGCCCAGTTCACTGTTTTCCTGAGGCTCAAGAGCTACTAAGACTTAAATTCACACTCTTTGAGTTTTATATTTTAAGCATCCATGAAACATTTTCTAATAAGTCTCTTTTCCCTTTCCAGCTTTTGAGGAGTTCCATAAAGATTATATTAACAAAAGGACTTTGTGCCATTTAATAGCAGCAGGGCTTTTGGTTTTGTCTTCCCAGTGCAGAAAAATAAAGAAGCATCCTGACAGTTTAGCAAATGTTGCTGTAATTGTTTATAGAATGAACTTGGACAAAATTTATGGAATAGTACCTTTGTGTCCCTGGCAAGGTCAGTATACAGAGATAGAACAACTCACTTGCCTTTCCAAGTAAACTTTTTAAAATCAGTATTCTCATTGTTTCTTATCAATAATTTTGCAAATGACATTCAGAAAAAACTTGTTCTTCAATTTTATTTTCTTACCGTCTACTTAAAATGCACACTCTAATTTGAGTCATCATAGATCTTCTGAAACCCTGAAAGGTCATTGTTTACTCCATTGTCCTCCCTGAAAATTTTAAAATGGACTTGTTTTGGTGGTGTTTATAACTACATAGTTCTGTGCACTATAAGTGCCAGAAATTTTAGGACTTGATTATCAGCTTTTTGTATTAAACAAAGCAGAAAGTAGTGGGAGGGTATTTAATTTTCAGCAAAATCTTTTCAGTGGTATCAAATTTTACTGTGTGTTTGCATACTAAACAATTAAATAAAAATATCTTTGTTTGGCTTTCAATGTACTAAATCAAAACTCAAAAGATGTTTTAAAATGCACATCTTAAGAGATTTGACATACAGTGGGCATGTCTTAAAAATATCACATTGTTTAATGGATTGATTTACCTTTGTAAGCAGTCATGTAACTTACTGTTCTGGGTTTAGCCTGGGTAAGGATTATTTTCTTTCCAGTAGCTAATAAGGGGATGTGTTTTGGAATTTTGCTGTGTTGTTAACACAGAAAGGTCTTCGTTATTTCTGAGAGATGATTACAGAGATCCAAGGCCTTTTCTGCTCCTCACCCCATCCCACCAGTGAGGAGGCTGGGGGTGCACCAGGAGCTGGGAAGGGACACAGCCAGAACAACTCACCCCAGCTGTCAGGGGGATATTCCATACCATATGGCAGCATGCTCTATAAACAAAGAGAAGGCAAAAAGAAGGTAGGTGGGGGACGTTTGGATTGATGCCATGAGTTCATTGAATAAATTCTCTCAAAAGTTCTGCTCTTCAAAAACAAAAACCCAGACAAGCCAGCAGTGATAAATGTTCCTTTTCTATGTCACTTGACAATTACAATAAACCAATTCCATGCACCCCACAGCTGGATGTAGAAGAAATTTCCTACAAATTCAAGATACTAAAAATGTCATTATGGGTTAAAATGTTAATAGCTTTTCCCTTCAAGGAACTCAGTTAGAGTAATAAGACTACAATGAAATTTCTTTCTGCAACTTCATCAGTGATAAACCACAACAGACGTATATATCAGTCTCACTCATTTGTTAAATCTAAATGGGTGTTGATATGATATTACCACCACACCACCCAAACTAGTGGTCTGCATATATGGGTATACAGAAAAGACTGATAAACTTCAGGCATCTAATACACTTTTCTGACATTAAAAATGTAAGCAAACAACAAACAACAAAACTGAGCCCAAAAAAAAAAAAAAAAAAAGGTTAGTAATATAAACATCTGGAGTTATATGGTTTGACATTTTGGTTTAATCTTGCTTCTTACATCTGAAATCTAAAATACTAGCATTTATGGACAGAAAATCCATTATATCTCAAATTACATTGACTGAAAGCCAAATAAGAGGGAAAATTAATGAATACATTTACTATATTGTTCCACATGGTACCTGAAGTTTATTTGGGAGTGCTTTCAGTCCAGGCTGCCATGTTTTAGGACCAATGAATGAGTGGAAAAGGACTCACAGGAGATTGGCAAGAGCAATGTGCACATGAAGCTCAGGGGCAGATGTAAGGAGAAACTGATTGCAGCTGCTGCAGAGAGAGATGAACACAACACAAAAGGAACTGGATGGTTGCCTTTGTTCTACCTACACAGCTATAGCAGTTCAACAGATCTGTTGGCTAAATCAGTCAATTAATAAACCAGTTATACCGGCTGAGTGAATCAAGAAACAATAATTGCTTTTCTCTTAATCAGAAAAGTGAAAATGTCTTCCTGAGTCAGCCAGACCAACATATGAAGGAGAGGTGTATATGCGAGCAATCCTGAATTAAACATCCAACAAAAGGAACTGTGAGAGAAGCAATGGGCAACCTTTCTGGCAAGTGGTGTGATGGTGACCATATTATACAGACAGACAGTGAACATCATGCTTGTACCATAATTCGGCTATATATGGCCATTGCTGCACTCAGCTAAGTGTAGCTGGTATCATTGCATTTCTCTGCTAAATCAAAATGTCATTCAACCTCAAATAGCTTTAAAAAGGTAAATTTTATATTATGCATCAAACACTCCATATGTAAAACACTTGAAAAAGCCTGGTGAGTGTAGTGAACTGTTACCCTGCTGTCACTCTGCCCTTCCTACAGCCATCTTTCTCTCTCACAAGTTATAGGCTTCCAACACATAGTGAACCTCTCATCCAGTGACTTCTCTTTAAGATAAAAACCATGTTTGAGATAATATGTCTCCTTTTAGAACTTTTTAAAAGATTTTAGTGTGCTTTAACTAGTCTATCTGCGATGGGCTATGGTATATTCAATACAGATTCCAATCGTACCAAAAGAATTGTGTCAGCCTATCCAGAAGCCTTGAGTACAACAGAGTGCAAATGTATTTAGAAAGCTTTTAATTATCTTCAAAAATCAAAAGCAATAAAAATGTTATAATAATAAATATATGAATAATAATGTTAATTTCAAATTTCTTCAATACTGTGCTAATTTCTTAAACAGAATGCTGAAAATTAAAACTTAATAATTCTCATCTGTTATGTTCTTTCCAAAAAATAAAATAATTAAGGCTATGATGTCTATTTTTCACTGAGGACAAGAAGTGAATCTTCTGTTCATCAAGAAAACAATAAATATATTAAATTCTGCCAGCAGTATCACATATCTTTTGAAATAATAAATAAAATGGATAATTTGTCTATGCCAAGAATGAGACAAGCCTTTTAGGGAGAGTAGTGTAAAAAGTGAGAAAAAATCTGTCTGGTTTAAGTACATCGCACAATCTGTGATAAAAATGCTTTTTTGCCATGCTGACGTAAAAAGACGTGACCTATTTTACAGCAATTTAGTTCCCCTTACCTCTGGGCAAGAGGGAAGATAGACTTTATCTCACTCAACTTTATCTATACAGAAGCTGAATATCTCACATAAACTAAACATATAGGCAGCTTTTATAATCGGTGACAACAGCCACACAAGGTGAATTTTTCTCCCAGCTTCTTTCATTCCTCTACTTTCATTAACAAACTGTGACCAGTTGACATGCCACAGATAAATTCCAGAAAAATAGCATTGTTTGAAATAATTCCAGCTCTCAAAAACCTCTCCATCTGTGTGTTCACCAATGATGTAATTAAGTAATGGTCTAAAAACCACATACAACTCTGATATCATATTTTTCTATTGAAACTAAAAAAAGATAACCATTGCAGATGGTTCTGTTAAAAATGCTTCAGAGTAGAAATTCATCTGAAAACATGGTTTATGGGACAATGTAAAGCTCTATGACTTCTCCTTTTTTGGTTGGACCTCAGAAGTCAAGACTCTCTGCTTTTTTTGCGTATGTCAAAGACCTAATGATTATTTGCTAGTTATGTGTATGCACTACCATTCCATATCTTCTCCTATCAGTTTTGGCTGTTTTGCTCAATAGACAAATATTTATATGAATAATGTTGAATTCTACATCACCTATTGGGTATATGAAATATTAGTGGAATGTCACATATGTAAATGTCAGGTATAATTACACCTGAAAAACTACATTCAAACAAACAAAAAAAATACACTAGAAAAGCATACAAAACTTCAATCAACTAGTCATTTTAAAAGCCTCTCCTTGAATCACATAATGAAAACTTGAGTAAATGCAAAGTATTCATGCGTAGAATATGGAAAAATTTATTTCTGACTCCAATAAGAGTTTATCCCTTGAAATGAAAATATTAATAATTCTTATAACACTTCTTCTTTGTCATTGTGCAGTTGTGTTAAATTTGTATACATGATCTAGGATCCAGAAGTCTGAGGAAATGAGTAGGCCAGCAAAATATATTATTGGGCTCATGTGAAAAGAAGGCAAAAAGAAAAGCAAGCCAATAATGAATAACAAAAACAAGATAGCATTTTGAAATACTTTAACATTACAGATAAAAATAACACCTTAAACTTTGTCAGTCCTCAGTGACAACATGGGATAAAAGTCTGAAGGAATGATAGGATGAACTTTTTATGGTGAACAAATGGATTGCTCCACAAATTGCTTAATTTCAGGAGCGAATTACAAGTGAGATGTAATCACTCTATCTATTATGCCTCTTAAGTAAATCTTCAGATCCTAAATAACTCTTCAGAAGTAGTGAAAGTAGTTCAAGTCGTAGAATTTCCAAAGACAAAAGGTTCAATGAAGTCAGTGGCCAATATAAAATAGTCACTAATAATAATAATAAACTAAAGAAAGTTACTTTAAAAAGCTTTTTTTTTTCTGCAAAATGAGCAATTCACAGCATGTGCTGCTACTCAGTCATGGAAACTAATAAAAAAAATCCGAGGAAAAAATATATATTACATAACAAAAGGGAAGGGAAACTGAATACAGAGGGAAGAAATAAGAAGTATATGGCTAAAGTTCCAGAGGAAATCAGGTTTTATCACTGTCATTTTTCAGGTTTTACCAATTCCATCAAATAAGGAAGAGTAACTTTCTTATATGATAATCAAATAAAAGAATCTTTGTGCATATGAAGTCTTCTCCTTTCTTCCCTTAGGCTAAACTATATTTGTCTTTTCTTATATGCATAACGGATATCTAATATTTTTAAGTCTCTTGTACTTTCTCTGACAAAAAACCCCAAAATTCAATCTTAATTTCTTTCCATTTCCTCTCATTTTGCTTATTTTTCTTAGTACAAAGCACTATCACTATCATCAAGAAGTAGGTATAATTTTTTTCTTTTGTAATTTTAGTTTTGCTGAAATTCCAGATTGCATATTCTTCTTTGTACAAGATAACATTAAAACAGGTTCAGAAACATTCTTGTTTACCCCTCGTCACTGTGGGGGAAGGAAAATTAAACATGGCACATGGGACAAGTGGGAGATGTTCTGTACCAGCAAAACTTTGCACATGTCCTGTCATACCCCTACATACACATGTGCACATACATAACAAATTCCAGTTCATTAAGACAAGCCCCAGTGACAACACCAGTAAGAGAGCATGGCACAGCCTGGAGAAAAAATATCCACTCCCTGCAGTGTCTGTGTTAGGATCTGGACAGGGTTGGGCACCAGCTCCTCAAGACTTCTGCTTCTATAAATATTGGACATCCACGTGACAATATTTTCCCATTCTCTGTGACTGTGTGGCTTCATAGCCAGGTTTTGATATAGGCTGTCAACCAAATCAGTTCATAGTGATATCATGGTGCATCTTTCCTTCCAGAAATCTGATGCTTCTAGAACAAATCTTCAGTGAAGATACTATAGTTCAAGGAAAATGCTATAGCTATAGCTCAGTAATAGTTTGAGGAATTCACACTATAGTTTTAGGAACTGCTTTATATTTCCAAACTGATGTCAAGATTAACACAGGGTTTCTCAGTTGTGCACTAAGCCATTAGGCACACCCACACTGCTTTGATGAAGGTTCATTTTCATAATATTTTAGTTATACCTTTGGTAGAGCTTTTGCAGAACTACCTATAAACATGGTTATATGTGCTTTTAGATTCTGCGGAAAGCATGCAGATTTTATACTTTAATCATGGATACATTGACATCTTGTGGCAAGCTAATGCAGGTAATCTGTGCACAATTGTATTAGGACTAGAATATTTCAAGGAATCAAAGTTTATAGATTCTGCTGGAGTTTATTGTTTAATTTGTTTGGATTATTTTTAAATTTAGACCATATTGTCACTTCTTTCAGAGAAGTGCTGCAGAAAAATGCTTTAGATGAATGGTATGTTCTTCTGTTTCTACTATACTTCAATTCAAAGACCTCAGTTTGATACAAATACCAACATTTGTAAAAGAGGGAAAAATAGAAAAACCACAAGAACTGTTTCTTCTTACAGGATAGAAGTCGTCTAGAAATTGTGATGTGACCACACAGATAACACTGAGAAAGCAAAACACATTTTTGAACAAATGTGTAGTTCTCTATATTTGAGGGGTTTTTTAAATTTTTATTGATAAGAACTGAAATAATGAGCCAGGAAATAACACTCAGTAGTAATTCCCCTAGAGTAGTTGTCCATTTGAACTGAATGAGTACTTGTTTAAGATAATATCTAAACTTAGTAGTTCTTTTAAAAGCGGTGTAAAAACAAACAAACAAACCCAAATAATAACAAACAAAAAAAGAAAAAAAACCAAAACAAACAAAACAAAAACAAAAAACCCAAACAAAACCAAAAAACCAATATCCCCCCCAAAAAAACAAAAAAACCCCATCACACACAACTTAATTAGTAAGAGCAAAAGGAATAATATTCAGCTTACTGAAATCAGACATTTATATCTGAGCTAGCCTCTCTGTGAGGGACTCAATTGTCTAACTGTATATATTTAATGTAAATTTTAACTCTTTGCAATATTTTCCCTGGGATGTACCATTTAGCTGATCTCGTCTTTCACAGACTTACTTGTCATCCTCATGAAGATATTTCAGGTGCCCCAAACTCCACAGCTTAAGTATTATCTAAGCAGTCTCTCATTTTAATTTTTTTTTTTTGAGAGCTGTCAGAACATCATGTTCATTTTAGAGGGATAATTCTTTTGAATTATTGTAGATATTTCCTTGAGGATGATGACATTACAAAGGCTTTTTTTTACTAAAACAGCTGTAGTTTTTAATTTTCTTTTGTAAGCATACATGAAAAAGTAATTCCAAATTCACTTCTACAAGCTCCCAAGTAAAAACTACACCTGTCTTATCTTCAAAAGAATTTCATGTCAACTGAGTTTTAGCAATAATATTAGAAAAATATATTTTACATATGGTGAAAGATAAGAAGGAACAATTTTATTCTAAAGCCTTCTTGCAGAAACATGTTATTACTGAGCTCTGATAAGGAACTCAAAGTTTTGAAAGTCTGTTTTTTAATCTGTTACAGTCTTTATTTAAATATTGTGATGAAAAATAATTTGAGAGGGTTTCACAAGCCAGGTATAGTTATTGCAATAATTTTTATTAGCCTTAACTCTAGATCAGGTGATTTATCTTTCCAATAACTTTCAGTGGAGAAAAAAAAGTTTTAAAAGTAGATGTCATCCCTTCTTTAACTTCCTCCCTGTTTTAGCAGTTGCATGGACATTGGGAAATGACCACTGCCAAAAAGGGCATTTTTAACGGGGCATTATTCTCACATTTTCCCTAGGTTTATATTTCCTTTTCTGTTTGTCAGAGATGTGGCTTGGTTATTATTGCAGAATCTCCCATTTCAACATTCTTTCATTGGGAATGAAGATTGATCCCTAAATCCTTGGGAAATAAACACATTAATAATTGTGGAGGCACCACCCTAAAGTCATGACTAGGGGAGCCTTTTCCCACAGTGGTTCTTTCTGCTGGCACCGGCACGAGGGCTACGCACGAGAGAAGAGAGGGCTTCTGGAGGTCGACTTAGAAAAAGACGAGATTGAGGACTCTTCAGTTTATAAAAATTGGGGTTTATTGGCTACATGGAGGTCAGAACTGAAAAGAGTAGAGAGCTGAAGAGCCAGGGCTGAAGAGTATAGAGAGCTGAAGAGTCTCGAACAAAGGCTGTGCATCAGGTTATAAAGGGGGGCTAACAAGGCGGGATTACATGTTTCAGAACTAATAAGAAAGTGAATACAAGTGAATTATAGAACAAACAACCAATGCATTAACACTGAGATAAAGGTAAACTGAGTGGTTGGAGGGAGATAGTGGCCCATACTATCTGTAGTACAGGGATGGGAGGTCAGTGGGAAAATCCATTTCTTCTTCTCTCTCCTCTGGCCCATCTCCAATTTCTTCCCAGTCCTTCACACTTTCAAGGACACCAAGCTCTAATTCAGCCACCTGGGCCGCTACAAATAATCATTCAGCATGAATGGATAAAAAAATAAGAAGATCATTCCACTGTCAAAAAGTAGATTTGCTATCTGTAATTGCTGTTTCAGATTATGTCTGGAACTTTTCACATAATTTCCTTAAAGCTGCCTTAAGTTGTTTTCTTCCTTCACATTTCAGAGCAGCTGAATCTCTTTGGCATTAATGCTATCCATGGAAATGTCCAAACTTCACTCTTTCACTATATGAGTTCACTGCTTATTCTTCAATTAAGAAAAGAGGTCAAAAAAAAATTCTTAAATTAATCAAGAAGTCTCAAAATATCCCATTTTCCTTCCACATATTTTTCTGAATAGTGACATAATCTAAGTAAAAAAATTTTAATTCAAACCAAAAAAGGTTAAAAAAATGTTAAAAACTTAAATTTCAAAGTGTTTTCAGTCACAGTAAAGGGAAACCATGTACAATGAAAAGCAAGTAATATTTTTTTTCTCTCATATTACTGTGAAAGCCCAGGGAGTAAAATCTTGATCCACATGAAAGCATTCATAGAACATGACATTTTATTTTACCTCAGGTAAAAAGCTAAAAGATAAACCAGTTTTTCTCATCAGTGATGTTATTGCAGCAGAATTCACTAATCCACTTACAGGCTCATATTATAAATGAATCTGCA
>VZRM01000197.1:657394-702774 GCA_013397955.1 Grantiella picta | reverse complement strand
ATAGGATGAGGGGTAACAGCTTTACACTGAAAGAGGCTAGGGTTAGATCAGGTATTAGGAAGAGCTTCTTTCCTGTGAAAGTGGTGAGGCACTGGAACAGGTTGCCAAAAACAGCTGTGGATGCCCCTCCATTGGAAATGATCAAGGCTAGGTTGGATGGGGTTTTGAGCAATCTGGTCTAGCAGAAGGTGTCTCTGCCCATGGTGGGGATGGTTGGAACTAAATGATCATCTAAGTCCCCTCCAACCCAAACCATAATATGATGCCATGATCAAACTTTGTACATAGATAATATTCACCGAAAAAAATCTGATTGTTCTCTCTTTTTTTCTTCCTTTCTTGTCAATAAATAGCTGGGGTTTTTTAGTTTGTTTTTTTTTAAATATAATTATTGTTTAGTCATTCAAATAAATCTGGGAAGCATGTATTAGCAACAACAGAGTGAAGTCAGATGCCGGGAACACTGTACTACAAGCCTCTCCTCAGTTTTTACTTTTATCTCTAAAAAGAAATTGTTTTAGGAGTAGCCTTTGCTAATAAGTAAACATATTTTGAGAGACATATTTCTTTCCTCTGCTCTTTAATAAGGTTTCTCGTTCCTGTTTAACACTTGTTCTTAGACAGAAGACAAACTCCTTGGTGTTTCAGATTCTGTTACTGAGACAGAGAGAAGAGCAGACACAAATAAAGAGTATCTCTCTAATTCCCAGAGTCATCTATTGCTTTTCCAGTCCTTTCAGGAAATGTGTAATGCCCAAAAATATTCAGATCTACGGTTCCATATTTGTGAGTGTTATTCTTGCACAATGCAGCAGACAGCATGCCCAACACCAAAAAAACGCAGTGTGGGAATTCCTTTACTTAGGATTTGTGAGTTATTATGAAAGCTAATTAGATTCTTTTCTTCACTTGAAATGTATATATTAAC
Organism: Grantiella picta; assembly: GCA_013397955.1. Classification (NCBI taxonomy): domain Eukaryota; kingdom Metazoa; phylum Chordata; class Aves; order Passeriformes; family Meliphagidae; genus Grantiella; species Grantiella picta. The sequence goes on along the minus strand of VZRM01000197.1, from coordinate 701,846 downwards.
TGTATTTTCTTTAGCACTTTGTCTCTGACCAAGATTTGATTGATTGATTAATTTCTCATCAATCTCAGTCTGCTCTAGATTGAATTCTGCTTAAAATACAAATTAAACCTTCATCTGTCATGAGCTACGAGATTAAGAAGTTGTTACATTGATTAATGAGCTGAACTAGATTGTTATCCTTGTTATCCTCTCTACGGTTAAGGGGGAAAAGGAGAATTTCCCGGTAAATACAGGATTACTACTTTTTTACTGCTACTGATTTCTGTTTGTTCAGTGTTTCTTTCTTCTGCAAAAAATGTTCTTTTTCTTTCTTGTGATATGTTTGTCATGACTTGACTTTTTCAGTTAACTTTAGTGCAAGTAGGAGAGATACAGCATGTTACCTACCTCAAAAAGGGACAACTCAAGTAAGGGCAACGACCTTGTACAGCCCAAATTTGATTTGGTGGTGGGATGAGACTTTATGAGAAGAGCTGTTGAGGGGATTGCATTTGTAGGTGTTTAACCCATTTGACAATTAAACAGAAAAGGTCAACCACTTGTAGAAAAGAAGAAATGGAGTAGGAGTCCAGTTTTCCTGTGTTCATGGGGGAAAAACTTAATGTGCAATTTTATGTGCTTTTTCTAGGCAGAGCTGTGCTTTTTCTCTCTTTTTCATAATAAACATCTATTAGCAGAAGTAATAGGGTTTTATATATATTGTATGTGGGTTTTGTTAGCATAACTAAAGAATCTTCCTGATTCTGAACTGAAGTACAGACTTGTTACGTAAAATATTTGACGTGTTACAACTTTGGTTTGATACAATTAGGATTCTTGATTATGTTCTTTTCTGGCTATTACAGAACAAAGACATTTTGATAAACTATTGTAGGAAGAGTCCTAAGTAAAATGTGTCCAAGATAGCATTGACGTATTGTAATAACAGGAAAAGCAGATATCTTGATCACATCAAATTTGTAATATCTCAGATTGTAATAGAGCCATACCAAAAAATAGATTATTTATTCTGTAATAAAATATTTACATTACATTTATAGTCAATAATCTTAATAGATCGTAATCTGACATTTACTACAGTATAAATAAAAGAAATAAGTGCCTGATAAATTGACAGCCTGATAAATAGATGTTCCTTCAGCACAGTCTAAATACACACCATCAAAACCTATTGTTTTGAGACTACAAGATTAGGGGAATTAAATTCAAGCAAAAGTCCTGCAAGAATTAGTTCTGAACTTTATTGTTGACATGAAACACAGGATCAGCAGCCAGTTTAATGAGTTTACAGCTACTTTTTTCTGAGGCAGCAGCAACAGCATCCAGAGGCCAGCTAGGCTCAGCCTAGCTATGCTGCTTGTGGACTGCTGATGTAGAATAGCACTTTTAAATATTCTTAGTTTTTAACCTATGGTGAAAGGAGCACACAGGATTTAAGATGGCAATATCAGCAGGTTTAGAATGTCTCTGCATAAATTATTTATGGATTTTAACTTTTACTTTTCTCTGTGGTATGTATAACTTTGGCAGAGGTGAAAGAAATCATTGAGGACAGCTTTGTGACTTTCAGCTTTACTTCATTAAGTGCCTGTTTATTGACACAAACATAGGTGAGTAACAATATATTCAGAACATTGTTTGTTATACATAACCTGTGGGGCCTTCAGGCTAAATCCCATACATATATGCTGTATAGGATGCAGTCCAAATCTATTAGAGAGCTGTCAGATGAACTTGAAATGTTATTTACAGGTTATCAATACTGACTGGAGATAGAATTGCAATAGTCACCACAGAACATAAATGATGTTTGATGCTTTATGTGTATTTCCATGGTGGGGAGAAATTTCTTGCTTCCAAATACATAAAAGAAGCATTAAAATATCCTATTCTGCATAAAAAAAAACAATCTCAAGATTACCTATGCACAAGACACAGTATGGGATTAAGGGCTTTAGCTTGTATTTCACAATCTTGCATTAAGAAGATTACACCAGGTAAATGGAAGTAGCTGAGACATTATGTAATTGCTTCTCTTTGCTTTAGCACTATTTTATTTTCAGACTCTTTCTCTCCAACTTCATACATACAACATCTACGGGTTGATTACCTTCTCTGCAAAATACAGTTATCCATAGTATAGTTTTGGAGATGTCTTGGAAAAATTGTTTTCACATGTCAAAGTGATACTCAGCTTTGGCAGAGTGTGTTTGATTCATTGGAACAAGCACTATGGCAATGACAGTGTATGTGTTTTATACGCAAAGAAATAGGATTCTTCCACACAAGGAAGGATAAAATATGAAATAAAACTTCATATAAACTCATTCAGTGAGAATGCTGTGCATGCATTCTTGTCTATGGACTATAGTAATCATATTTATTTGTATAGTATTTAATGAGAAAACAGTTTGGTGAAGGGTCATGAGAACCAAGGGTTCAGTGTACTAGGCAGGCATGAAACATGACAACATTTGATGAGGTCACTGTAGGCCAATCACTCCAGGCCTCTTACATGGCAGGATGTGTTCTGATATCAGTTATGAGCACAATGCTCTGTATAACCAAGCCAAGATGTAGGACAAAAGAATTTTGGAGTATTACCCTCAAGCAAAGGAAAGAGATTAACACTAGCGATGTTTCCAATTGGCAAATTAACTGTGGAAAATTTGAGTTTAAAAAGTTTTTGTAGTTGAAAAGAATCATCTGTGTATTAAGATATTAAATACCTTGGCCTTGTGTACTTTCATTTCTTTCATTTTCATGCACCTGAGTTTGAGAGTTTTATAGCTATTTACATTTATTAAAATATGAGGATTGGTTTGTTGCATGGAGACACAGGCCAGTCTGGCCACATTAACTTTCATATGCCAAATAGTAAAAACCAAGTGGTAAATTAATGGGTAAAATCACAACATTCTAACAGAGAGATCAAAGACAAGGTATTCTATCATTAGGACTGTTTGCAAATTAATATTGAAATGTTTAGGGTTTTTTCTCTTCAGCTTTAACTTGCTCAAACTTGAACATTTCATGATAACCAATTCTATCATTGTCTTGGAAATTTTTTCATGCCAAGTGCAAAGTATGTCTTAATATCAGTGGAAAGAGCACAGGGAAAGAGCCTAGAAAATCTGTATGAGAACTTAGATATGAAGAAAACAAAATGAGGGAAGTTTGTGTAATATCCACATCACAAAATATTTTTCTTAAAAATTACTGATGTTTATTTTGAAACACAGGTACTCTTCCTGGAACATCCCTAGGATAGAATAATTCTTTTGTTTAGAGGTATACATTTTTTAACTTAAATTTATTAGTGGACACATTATATTCTTTTTTTTTTTTCCCTAAGAAGCATTTCGTCTTAATTTAAAAACCTTTCCTTAACTAAGAAAACCTTTTCCAGAGATTTTCAAAAGTCTCTCCATAGATAGAAAGAGACGCTTTGTACTCTGAATACATTAGTAGCTCTCTCGCATGTTTGAAAATCCATATTTTCTGAAAATTAGTGATAAAAACTGTATTAATTTCTGAACAAGTTACAACTATAAAGTAATCCATATCCCTGACTCTTATTATTTAATAGAATATTACTATTAAAATTCATAGTTTTCATGATAGGCATATAATTAATTCATTTGGTGTCATATTCAACTGAATGGTCTTCTACTTTAGACCAGAACTTTTAAGTCATAGCTTTTTGGTAAACTTTTGTAATTTGATTTTTTATTACTTCAGTTACCAAGACAGTTTGTTGTCCTTACAAAATAGTCTGGTCATCCTATGCACCCGAGATATGCTTCCTGTAATTTCATAGTTCCTCCCTTTGGTCCCCTTGGTTCACTTGTCTTGAAGAAAGCAAGGTCAAAATCCAACAGAGAAAGGTTTATATTCAACCTAACTTCAGCCACTTTTGGTACATACCATATTATTATACATAAAAATTTCTTTTAGATGGAATTTAAGCACAGATATTAATTTCTTTTATGACATTAATGATATTTGCCTCCAAAATCATTTTGAACTTTCTCATGCCACAACACAATGTTGTTATGAGCAGAATGTCGACTGCACACATGTCAGAAGAACATGGTGTTAAAAAGAGAGTATAGGAGGAGGTAGAAATACAGTGAAAGTATCTTTCTAAATGCCTTAAGGCTGTTTAAGTGTTATAAAATCTATGCCTAATTGCCTCATGGCTATTCAATTTCCTTCTCCAAAACAGGATTATCTAGAAGTTTAAAGTCTCAAAAGCTCCTATGTTTTCCCCTTCTCTCTCAGTCCTGTTTATCATTCAGGTAGCCTTTTAGCTTTTTATTCATAAAGAGCAAGAAAACAATAAGAGTCCGGCAATTTTCTCAGGCTGTTATCACAAAGCAGTATTAATGAAGATACTTGTGTAGTCAAAGCTTACCGTTTAAATGTAATTTTTTACTGTGGCTTTTATTGTTGTTGTTGTTGATTTCATACTGTTCAGGTTTTAGGTTTTCTTTTCTTTGGTGTTTCTTGTTTGTTTGTTTGTTAACTTTTAAGCTTATGTTTCTGGGAGAAAGAAAAATATAATCAAAATCGAAACATTTTACTTTAGCAATTTTCTTTCTTCATTCATTTTATGAATGTATTGACTTTGGTTATAAGACAAGTTGTTTCAGAAATATTTTATTAAAATAAACTAAACAATATTTAATCCCCAATGACTCAATATTTAATTTAAATTGGTTTTGATTTTCTTTTTTCTTTTGAATTTCTTTCAGTTTAAAATGGATTTGAAAGTGTACTAAATCAAAATAATAACATTTTAGACCAAGTATGCCATCAACTCTCTCTTTAATTGACTGCATATGATACAAAATACAGTTTAGGCAATTTCTCTTTATCTCCTTGAGAAGATATCCCAAAATCAATTTTTTATAGACTGTCATTCAGAAATTTCAACATAAAGATGTTATACCACAAATACACAATCTTCTAATACAGTACATTGTACATTTAGTTATTTAATTAAAATAATTTTCACATGAATAACTACTCTGCCATTGATATTTTTTTATATATGAAAGAACAACATTAATGATTTAAATTGGAAAAGCAAGGTGAATATTTAAAAATTAAAATCTAAGGCATTTTTCTGCCTTTTAATTAAACTAGTAACTAGAGCTAAGAAGGAAAAAAGGGACTAGATATCTATCTACCAAACAAGGAACTTCTCTTTGGCACATGAAGAGTCAGGACTTCATTTGAAGATATGAATATCAGAATACACATTATTATTTACCACTAACAATGAATAAAACATAGAGGAAAAGAAACTTCAATTTTTTTACCTAAATAAATACTTCTTTATAGGAATGTGTTGCAGAAATGCATTGTATACATGTACTTATTTATGCAGGTGAGGAGGTCAGGGGTTTTCTTACGGTAGACTGTTGAAGTCCGCAGATATCCAGAATTTATTATGTTTCACTTTAGGTACTCTCTTCAATGTCTGTGAGTATTTTAGCTCTAAAGTCTCAGATAAAGCATTTGAAAACTGCAGCAGTTTTACACACCCTTCAATTACTTAATATGTACTGCAGAAGATGCTAAAATCTTCATCAGAGCTGCAGAGCTAAAACAACTTGTAGTATCAGCAGGAATGCAAAATTCCCCCTCATTGGAGTACCCGGTATTTTTTGCTTGACCAGCCTGAAGTAGCACAGACTTTCATATTTTACGTATATTGGCAAAAAGAAATTCTGATGTTTCTTTCTTTTTCAAGAGGAAGCAAAACATGTTGTGAAAACGGAGAATGAATATCAATTTCTAAGAATTGTTCCTGCTAGCTTCACAACTTTGAAACCGGGGTTGGTGCATCTATGGATGAGAAGTCACTATGTTGTGGCAAAAAAAACATACTGTCTTGAAAAAGAGCCTAGGGTGACAAATTCAAAATTTTACATTTGTTTTTTAGCCATCAAAAGTTATGTGATAAAAATGTCTTGGCAGTTTTAATAAATTCTTCTGTGAAACAGTTAAATAGGAAGTGAAGAATCATTTCTGTGTATCATTGTCTATCATGTTGTACCAAAGCTTTCAGCCTGTTAGAGAAAAACTGAAATGATAAAATTCTTTTGTACAAATTTCTCTCCTTTTGATTATTGCCTGTGATAAATCATCTCTTCTTCAGAGACACATTGTGTCAGGGTGTTTCTGCAATTATTACCCCAAGGGGCACACTCCTAAGGAAAGGCTGGAAGTCTCTAGTTTTTTTCCTTTATTTCAAGGGAATTGTTTGTGTAAATAAATTCTAGGATGAAGAAAGAACCTGATTTTATTGAAAATATCCATTTGGGGGACTTGGAGTAACTAAAACTCTGTTTTCCTCTAGTGAGAAGCATTTTGTTACTTAAAAATTCACTCATCTCTGTTTTAATTCTTTGTTCAATTGAAATAGTTTATTATTCATCACAACAATCATTAATTAAAATTAGTTCAATCTAATCATAATAAGTTTGAACAAAACTGCGCTGCAGAAGATGTGATGAAAAATCTATATAATTTTCACAAAATACAAGAATAAGCCTAGTAAAAATTGCCACTATTTCTTTCAACTACATAGGCTCAGCTGCCACACAACACTTTTATTTTTTTGTGAAAATAATGACAATAATTAAATATTTATAAACTCCAATATATTTGGAGGGAAGGATTGTTTATTTCTAGAATATTTTACTTCATAATAATTTCCTGTGATTCTGTATGCAGAATGTCTTACAAATATTTAGTGAATGCTTAATTAAGAACTCTTGTGTCAGTGGACATCCTTTTGTTTGACATGGTAGACTTTATTTAGATCAGATCCCTATTTCTTATATTTATATATGGACAGAAGCAGAAGTCCAAAATAAATATTTTAAGCTAAGTTAAGCCGTCTTGTGTATAATATTAAAATGAAAAAAACGACCAAACTAAAACCAAATAAAACCAAAAACCCAAAACACACAGTCACAGAATATGTGAGATTGGAAGGATCCTCTGAAGATCAGCTTGTCCAACTCCCCCCAAAGCAGGGTCATCCACAGCAGGGTGCCAAGGACACTTGTCCAATCACTTCCTAAACATTTCCAAAGATGGATGCTCCAAATGTTCTGCTGGAAAGCAGTCTCATTGCTTGATCACCCTCACAATGAGCAAGCTACTTTTTCAATGTTTAAACAGACTCTCTTGAAATTAAATTTTTGCCATTTACCTCCTTTCTTTTTACTGAATACCAAAAAGAAAGGTCTGGCACTGTTTTTTTAACTTCCCTCCATGACGTATTTCACAATCAGTTAAATTCCCACAAGCCTTCTCTATCCAGAACAATTCCAAGTCTCAGACTTTTCTGATATGTCAGAATCTCAAATACATTAAAATGATCAGCGATAATTTTTTAAGGCAATTCAATGTATCTTTTAAGAAATAAAACCAATGTCATTTTCAGATACTTGCCAACTATTACTACTGGTGAAGTTACAAGTGCTTCAAAGGGTTTTAAATATATCTTCCAGAAAAAAATTAGTATGAATAGTCAGGTAAAAATATTGATTATAAATTTATTCCATAGCAAGTATGTCACATAATTAGTTGTATATATAGGCAAAAAAAAAAAAAGTAGACAAAAGTAAAGAATGCAAATGCATTAAAAAAATCCTTCTTGATGTATTATTTATTAGCAATAAACACAACTGGTTTTTAGTCATCTTTTATTCTGCTGAATCTGAGGGTTTATATTGTATTTTCCTTACCTGAATGGAATTTTCCACAAATTATTATATCATTAAAAGCAAACTTTCATTACTCTGCAATAAAATGAAATATGGTTGAACTTAGAAATTTTCCATCATAATTTCTATTGGAAATTAGAAAATTGTATTTTGGTAAATAATAACTCAAAACGGTGAAATGTTCTTATCTATGGGGGCAATATAGCTGTTATCAGTCTACACAGTAGCAAATTACAAGCTACTGATCTAATGTGTCTGACATGAATCAAGACAGTTCAGAAATTTTTATTTCAACTTATCAGCAATGTCAGTTACATTACAAAACAATACTTTAGAAATGCACAATAAAATGCACTTAATTACATAATTGTTCACATAAAATATAGTTCAAAAGACTTTTAAATATTTCTAAAGCTGCCTTTGTAATGAAGCTACTTTTTAATTAAGGAGAATGTATTGCAATTGTAATTTTTTACTCCACTTACTATCTTCTTGGTTTTATTTTCTTAGATATGTCTTTTCCCTTTTAATGAAGTGTGTGCATTACATAAAAAATTCATGTTCCCTGCTTTTCAGTAGACAAGAAAAAATGCCCCAGGGTAATCACTGCAAAATTACTACTGTTTATTAAACCATTTAAATTATCCTCTATAATTGCTGATATATCTTTGTCTCCTTCCCAGATTTATACCTACTGTGCTTTGTTGAGCAACACTGAAAAACAGCCTGTAACACATGACTGTCTCCCACAGAGGCAGGCTTTCATTTCGCTAAAACTGACATTTAGTCTGGCCATGACAACCAACTTGCCCAATCAAAATTCACCTTCAACTGATTTTGATGTTCCTTCTTCTTCTCTGGTTCTCTGTGAGATCTTGTAACTAATATTTCCTAGGCTTTTATAATTTTTCTGTGATTATTTGAGTGCTTTCCTTTATGTTTTTAATTTCTTCTTAGTAGTCTTTTGCACCAATTTTCTTTTCCACGTCTTCAGCACCATCAAGTGGCAGCTACTTCACCTATATATCCCTACAGATTATGCCACCAAGTGCCTCCTCATCATCATTCTTGCTTGCTTTTTATACATTTTCATAATTTTCAGCTTCAGTAGCTTTTCCAGATGAACCTTCTTCAGCTTCCCCAGGTACATAACCAAAGTTCTCATTAGACAGCTACTCACATACAGTCTGAGGATTCACCCTATGATTCATTCAGAAAAAAAAAAATCAGTATTAACTTTTTCTTTACTTCTTTGCAGTGTGTGCTTCAAAGCAAACATTCTGAAAATCTTGGCATTTTACTAACTGTAAGGTCTGAATTACTGTGGTTTTTACTCTCCATTGTTACCAGATGTGTGAAATATCATGGATGGATTTGCATTCAGAAAAGAACAAGAATGCTGAGATTAGTGTTGTTTTATTCTGTGTACTCACAAGTCTCACAGGAAGGAGAAGCCCTGGGACCACCCTGCAGGGAGGCAGCAGTGACGACCCAGGCCTAGCAGGTCATCTACTCATGGCTGAGGCTTCAGGTATTTTCCCAAAGAGGGTTTGTATTCTCTATGGCATAAGCATTCAAGAATGAAGCAATGTATGGATATAAAAATACAGACATTATATGTTGCCTATTATATACGTATTCTACACATCTGTGCATAGCAATATAATCTGTTTTTTGTCTAGGTTTGCCAAGCCCTCAAGCAGTTGGGCATCCAACTCTGAACATTTTGCTAGAGAGCTGTGTTGATCAGTCAACATGATCTACTCCTTCTCATCATTTTTCTGTTATAGTACATCAATGTAAGCCTGAAACCAGTTTTTTGCCTATAGTCATTAACTTGTGCTTACTAGTTTTTTTGATTTTTCTCCAGGAGATTATAAATTAAATATTCACTTTCAAAATATTAGAGACTCTCAGAACATTTTATTTCCCTTCGGTAATCTGCTGTTTAAAATGGAGGTCGTAATTTTTGGCAGAAAGATTGAAATTTTTATTTTCATCTCCAAAGTTCTCTTCCATCCTCAAATTCATCTATTACTATTTTCATACCTTAAAATCATCTACTGTGGTGCAGACGTTACGATATATTTTTCACTCATGTTTTTATGGGCTTTGAATTCTGCCATTTTGAATTTTAACAATTTAGGCAGGGAAAAATATAAATATTTACAAAAATAAAGCCTTTCTAACCATATAGCTTCTTAGTACACATGCATGAAAAAAACTGTCAGAAGACTTCAAACCAGCCTGCATTTCTCTACATAGGAACACATATATGCTTATCTGTACACATGACTTCCTTACTTCTTTTTTCCTTCTTTCCTGAAGAGCAACAAAAGTTACTGGAATTCATGTAAAAAGATTCTGATGGTGTGTTTGGATTTTGTTTTGAGTTTTTCGTTTGTTTTGATTTTGTTGTTGTTGTGTTTGTTTTTAAATGGAACTTCCATGTTTATTTTAACTGTCATTTAAAATAAAAAGTTAATGATTCTTGCAATCAAAACTATACAGGAATCCAGCAGGTACTTGTTTCACTTGCACTCTCTCACATTATTTTCCATTTCATTACATCAGACTTTTTATTTTTTGTATTGAATATTGCCACAGCTAATGTACTCCTAAGAGAAACTTGAATCAGAATGATTTCAAAATCAAATTTAACATAGGCTATGATGCGTTTTATAATAATAAGATATATAACCTTACTATGCCATAAACTGAAAGATACTCATTTTTCCTGACATAAACCACACCTTCTCTTTGTCATAAAACTTTTGGAAAACCTTCAAAATTTTCTAAATACTAGTGTTAAATGTGATAGATACCCTCTTTGAATTATTTTTTCCTATTTGCAAGTGAATATGATCATTTTTTTCACACTGTTGATGCTGCACAAATGCAATCTATAAACATGAAATATCAGGAAAAAGTAATGTCCATTAAGTTGTCTGGAGTTAATTCCAAAAAAATTTTGAACATCCAGTCTTGATCTGAAATGCAACTGGATGAAAATGTAATAGCATAATATAAAGACATGATAAAACAGCAACAAATATGAAATATAATTTTTTTAACAATAGAAAATTTGCAAAATATAGTAATAAATATACAAAATATGCAAATATAAGAGTCATAGCATTTGAGTGCCCAGCTTTATCAAATATGTGTTCATTTGTCTTACAACAGATAACACAAATCTCGTTTTTTTCATCCTAATATTATTTAGACATAAAATAATATTTTATTCTCTTAGTCTGCAATTACTCTGTGAAGGAAAGTACCATGAAAAGGAGTCTGCAATACTTTTACTGTAACTAATCATTTCTTAGGACCTGCAAATTTTTGGGAACCTATGAAGAATTTAAGAAAAAGAAGCCAATGGTTTTGATTCCCTGTCTTCTACTTTTGTTCCAGGGCTTATGGCAACCCATATCTAGTTACTGAACTATGTGCTGATCAATGGGTTTGAGCTGTCTGAATTTTAGTATTTCAAAATTATTTCAGAATTATTTTTTCATATTTGAATAGTAAATGGATTCATGTGTTCATACAATACCTTCCAAGTATGTTTCTACTCTCCATGGAACATATAATAGCTCTATACTATAATTTTCTTGGGAATCTATTCTATATTAATGCCAGACTCCTCATTCTAACAGAACTTCATTTTCATTTGGCTTGTGACAGTATTCATTCCCTTTTCAATTCTAAGACAACTTGGATATTAAGCTACGTCTATTACATTTGTTTATAACTATAAAAGAAGTTAGCATATCTACAAAATAGTAATGCTTCATTTTCATCCACTGCTTCTATTATTCCAGAAAGTATCACAATATATGTAGTTTGCAGTTTTGTATTTCTGAAAAAGATATTCATTTTTGTTGCAAAATAAAATCTAAATTCAAGGAAAAAACCCATAAACAATATATTAGGTAAAATGAAGCTAGAATATTTGTGATGAAGTGCTATAATTTTAGGTATATTTTTATCAGCCATTTTCTTATAATACCTAGAAGTACTAAAGAGCTTGTTTTGATGTTCACAGAGGATGTTATATTGCAAGGAACATTGAATTACTGAATTCAATGATGTGTATATATACAGAAGAACGTCCTACACCCGTAAGTGTTCATTTGATTCTAATCATCATACTGTTAAAAAACCCTGTGATTATAGACAAAGGGGGGAAAGTTCACTAGTAGTAAAATGATTAAGATAACTATGAATAATAATGAAAAATAATTATATAGATATTACTTGGCTGAAAGATTGAGAAGTCCATAAGCACTGACTTTTGGTTCAGTTATCCAATCAAAATTATTTTAAAAATAGAATGAAAAACTACATTACACTTTTTATTCTTTTTTGAAATATAAAGCATGGAATGCCATTTCAATGATGGAAAGTGATACACTTGAGCCAAAAGACAATATAGCTTGTACTTACATATTTCAGTGCAGATTTTCTTTTGCTGTTCTCCTCCAATTATCAAAGTGTGCAGCACTGTTTTTACACCTTCAATCACTCCCACATAAATTCTTGTACGTGTTACCTGTTCTATTTACAAAAGAAAAAAAGAAAATCAATGCTCTTGAAAAGTCAAGGTAGCTTCTCATTGTTGTCCAACAGTATAGTGGTTACACAGTCACACAGTTTCTATCAATGATTCATGTGTAATTCTGCTTATCTATGCTAGCTGCTTACAAATATTTCCTTCATGTATGTATGTCCACATCTTTTATAACAATTCATTGTAATCTCTTGAATTGTCCAATCAAGGTTTAACTCGTTCTGCAGCAAGATTCTTATATAAGTATTTTATTTTCTTCTCACTTTTCTGTGCTGAAGAATCAGACGTGCCCTGTCTCCAGAAGTGTTCAAGAGGTAACTGGATGTGACACACGGGGGTATGGTTTAGGGGTGAATTTGGGGGTGCTAGGCTGGCGATTCTGTGAAACCCTTTCCTCTCCTTTGTGTTTTGAAGTTCATAAAAGAGAATTATTTATGTAAAAGGTTTTAATGATAGGTTTTAAGATTGGTTCAGTGAAAAGATTTCTAAAATTCTGTATCAATAAAAATCTGAGTAAAAAGAACAGCAGCATGGGATTTTCGTTGAGTTAAATGAATGGGGTTTTAGCTACTTATTTTAAACTGCTTCAGAGCAGAAATTTTAATTGATGAATATTACTATTATGAACATAGCAATATGACATTAAAAAGAGCATCCTTGAATCAGGGAAAGTTTGCAACACCAAAAAAATTTAAAAATTGTAGTACGTGATTTTCCATTTTGTGATCTTCAGGAGGAACCAACTTTAAATTTAGATTTATTACTAAGCCCAGATTTATGTATCTAAAAGGCTGATGTCCAAATCTGAGAAGGTTAGTCAAGGATACTTTTATTGCGTGGAACAAAATAACTTCTTAGACATAATAATTAATCTGACCTACATTTCTTGTACTAAGAAAAAATTAATTTCTTTTTCAAGGTATTTATTTCTCTTCAGAGATTATATTAAGGATTTTTAGTGACTACCTCAGACTTTGAGATCCATACTGAAGGTTTTTTATTGAAGACAGATGAATCATGCATCTTTTTAGCATGAAAAAAAACAGGTAAGCAGTGAAGATCCTCAGTACTTGTGAAAATCAGTCAGCTACTTATTTACAGATGAAAAGTTACTTCTGAGGTTCTATCTTTGCAAATGCCCCAGTGTCAATTATTTAGGCCAATATTTAGGACACATATTTTCAAGTTATAGTCACTCAGGAAGGAAACATTTCCTATTTCTTGGGTATAGTACCCCAGCTACAAAATATGTACTGATTATGAAAGTATATATTTTGTATATATACTTTGTATATTATATGAAAAATATGTACAAAATATGAAAGTAAGCATAAAACACATTATATAGCTTTACTTACTGTGCACTCCATTTTTTTTTAGCCATAGAAAAGCAATTGCATCAAAACCATTCAAAAATAGAGGACTACTCAATTCAATGATTCAGCAAGGGATGACAAAGTTCAACGAGGCCAAGTGCAAGGTCCTACCTGTAGGTGGGGCAAACTTAAGCACAAAGAAAGTCCGGGTGGGAAATGGATTCAAACCAGCCCTGAGGAGAATTTAGGGGTATTGGTGGATGAAAAGCTGGACATGATCCGTTAATGAGCACTCAGAGCCCAGAAAGCAAATCACATCATGGACTGTATCTAAAGAAGCATGACCAGAAGTTTGAGGGAGGTGATTCTCCCCCTCTACCCTCATGAAACTCCACTTGCAGTGCTGCATCCACTTCTGCGACACCCAATATGAGAAGAAAAAGGATCTGTTCCAGCAAGTCCAGAGGAAGATCACTCATTTGAGCACAGGGCTGGAGAGCCTCTTCTACGCAGAGAGGCTGAGAGGGTTAGTGTTGTTCGACCTGGAGAAAGGAAGGCTTCAGGACACCTTCTAGCAGCCTTTCAGTATCTAAAGTGGGGCTAAAAGAAAGCTGGAAGGGGACTTTTTACAAGGGGTAATGACTTCAAAATGAAAGAAGGTAGATTTAGATTAGATATCAGGAAGAAATCCTTTCCTGTGAGAGTGATGAGACACTGGAACAGGTTTCCCAGAGAAATGGTGGATGTGCCATCACTGGAAGTCCTTAAGGCCAGACAGAATGGAGCTTTGAGCCATCTGGTCTGCTGGATGGTGTCCCTGCCTGTTTCAGGAGGGTTTGACCTAGATGGTCTTTAAGGTCCTTTCCAATCCTAATGATTCTGTTATTCTATGAAAATAGAAGTCTTATAAATCTGATCCTGTCTTCAACATTGTGTATTAGTGAACAGGTTGTAAGTAGCAGAATTCATACAGCAGTTATTTAATTTTAGGTGAGAAAAGAAAGGAAGAAGGAAAGAGAAGCAATGTCCCTCATCCCCGTTTTGTTCCCAGATCAGACTTTTCCTTATTTAGCTCAATCTAATTCAGAATTTGTACGATGTGAGGTACCTTTTCCTATGTTTCCTATCTCTGCTCCTGATATTTAAGGGCAGCAAAATCCTCTTCTAGATTCTTGTCAGGTTAAATACCATGTGCTCAGAACTGATGTGCTCTGGGCAGGCACAGTTCTTTAGTTGCCAGCTGATCTTTAGTAAGATATCTATAGAGTCCATTTAGAGCAATGCAGATACTAAAGGGAATTTTCGGGTTTTTTTTAGTTTTTTATGTGTGTAGACAAATAGGAGAGCGTAGGTTTACATGTTTTGTGGTTTTTTCATGGAAGCAGCCGAAAGTATTTTAATAATATATTCTAGCACTGAAAGAATAACAAACATTGAGAATTCAGGAGTTATAGAACTTTTTTTTACACCTTCAGTTTAGAAATGAAACACTCATAAAAATTAAGTTTGTAACCTAACATGATAAATAGCAACATTCTACTGAAAACTTCATTGTACTTTACTGATAATAATAAATTTTTGTGTTAGCCATGACAGAGACTTCGAGACTAAGGACTTTTTGTGTTCTATCTCTAGTTTTTAAGTATAATGCAGGAAATTTGTTTTTAAAGATAATTATGTCATGTTTTCATGTTCAACTATGAAGTTTGAACATCAAATAGCATTTGAAAATGTTAAAGGAAGCACACTCATTAACAGTATCAGTGGATGTTACATCAGAATTAAAAAGCCTGCTTATGAGAGGTTTTCAATTCATCTAGGACATAAATTTATTTCATATAATTTATAGGTATTCAAGGTGACATTCTTCTTGGCTAATCTGATATTGTTAATCACCGTGTCCTTTGTAGCTAATGTAGAGACATTTCTTTAACTTATATAAGGATTATTCCTGTCTTCTGTTTTATATGCAAGGATTTCATCCAATTAATTATACCTTGGAGATGAAAACAGTGGTTGGTTAAGGTAATACCCCTACTATAATTCCTTTTATATCCAAGGATCTTAGAAGTGGATTCTATTTTAAAAAGCTGGTATTAAATAAAAGAAACAGAAACTTACAAACGTGAGTCAGTGCGAGAATTTAGAAAGAGGCGAAGCAATATGTAGAATTAAGATGTATCTGAGAAACACTCTGAATTGCCTAAGTATCTCTGTTTTTTAGAATCATGGCCTACAGGGACTGTGTTATTCAACTGGGCACCTCCAGTAGTTTTCTGTACAGTTAGGTGTGAAAACTTCAGACATTCACTGCCAGCTGGTTCTGCTGAAGCAAATAGTCCAATCAGAAAACAGGAGATAATATGACCTTCTGAAAGTCTCAGCAACCACATTCCAAAAGTAAGAGGAAAACACTACTGAGTAAAGAGAAGGAATAAAGAAATGAAGTAAAGGGGGAGAGAAAAGTGGGAAATTAGGAAAAGTGAAAACAAGCACAAAGGCAGTGCGTATTTTTGGCCCTAGATAATTACATGCTTTACTAGGAGAAAATTTCAGGGGTCATCACACTAACAAATTGAGAGGGAACTTTCTTTTCTGAACTCCAGTGAATTGCTTTTGGTTGTAATGAACTCAAACTAGATACCACCTAAAGTCCCCTAGGCTTCAGTGTGCAACTTTAAATCCACTCAAAGGTTTACACTAGCCATTAGAAGTGCAGACACTCAGAGGATTTGTGCTTGAACAAATATGTCTTTGTTTATTTTAAAGTCTCATCTCTCTGAGTAGTTGCCTTTGGCTCCTTATCTCTGAGCCCAGATTTCAACACTCCTCTATGTTAGCAACAGCAATACATCTTCTCTGCTGTTTTTTGACAATTCTTTGTAGAATCTTATCAGTCTTTAGCCACAGAATGAAGATGAGCAAAAATTTATCAATAATTAACTGCAGAACTACCCATGAAAGACATATTCATTGATGCTGTATCACCATTTCTGAATCAGACTTCCATAAATCTTAATGATATGTCTTGGTCTACTAATATATGGTGTAAGTGGTTTATTTTATGTGAATACAGTTTCAGAATAGTGCAACAGCTTTTGCACATCACTATTCATTTTTGCTTATAATTTCAGTCTTAAAAACAAATCCCATTGAATGACAAGCAAATACTAAATAGTTCACAAAAATCTTACTTGTGGTCCTCAGGATTATCTGTGATGATATGACAGAAGCACCATGTGCAAAACTGTTCAAAATATTACAGGACGTTTGTTTGCTGGAACAAAATTACTCCTCGTTCAGGAAATTTAAAGCATTATCATTACCCCTCTGCTTCCATTTTTCTAACACAGTCTAACAGGGAGAATCAAGCTACAGGAATTGCAATCATCTTGGTCATCACTAGATAATGGACTTGGTATATCTAGAATTAGAAGAGAAATTACAAAGGTTGACTGTTCTTTCTGGTATTTTCTAGAAAGCTCCTTTTATTTGGTCAGTGAAAAACGGCAACAAGACACAAAACTGAAGTAGGAATTTTATCTGTTAATGAAATGATGAAATTATTCCATGTTCAAACTTTAGACTTGATTTTAAACTCTGCTCTTAATTAGAAAGGAAATATGTTAGCATTTTTAACCTTAAAACATAGAGTGTTCTGAAGAGAAAGTTGAAAAAAAAGACTTCCAGTCAATATGGTTGACATGTTGGCAGAGACAGGAAATTAAAAAAAAAAATAAATATAAACAAGACAATGTAAACCCAAATGCAAATCCATGTCAATATTCCTTTTCTAGAAAAAGGGTAACACCAAATAGCTTATACCAGTCAATCTATTCTTTGAATATTTGTGTCTTCTTTTTTAAGGTCATTTATATTAGACCTGTTTTGTTTTTTGGGTTTTTTTTGTTTGCTTGTTTGACTGGTTCTTTTATTAAATATTTCAACACTGTGAAAATATTGGCCTTCACATTTGAATATGAGTCATGAAAATGCTGATCCTAAACTCTGTATAATACATTGAGCATCCCAATGGAAATGGAATATTCCCACAAATTGAGTAATGGGAATAACAATGACTCTAGTATACCTGTGTTACAGTTTGAAAAGTAAAGAGAAGATTATTTCACTGCTGACATTCTGGTAAGGCATTAAGTAAATTGTCTGAATAAGGAGTTTTTACAGCATTCAAAATTAAATAGGCCAAAAGAGCAATCATTGACATTGTTTTACACAGTTTTTCCTGAATTTCCAACATGAGACAAATGCTGCAGAGACAGCTGCTCCTGCTCCTTCTTCCACTCCCTTTACAGCACCTGCCCAACCTCTCACAGCTGCTTCCCTGCATCCTGACATAGCACCCACTGCACATCAGCTGCAGAGGATGCACAGCATGTTTTCAATTTGAGCTGTCAAAAAAGACATAAGGGAAAGGGAGCAATACTGGAAAATATCCACAAATTTTGTTTGTGCTTCATCAGTCAATCTATATAGCTATGAAAATGTTGGTAGTGGAACCAGTCATGCCCATGCATCCAAATCAAGCTTAAAATAGTGAGCTTCATGGATGAATGCTTCTTAAAAAGTGATATTGTTCTCAATTTTATTTATTATGTTTTGATATTTAATATGCTGGCGGATATGTCTGTCTTCAGTAAGGACTACAGCTAAGTTGAGTTCACTGGCAGAGACAATAGCACTGTATGCGTTAACTCCCTTGGTGCAGAGAGGAGACTTACTTTCCTTTTTAATATTTTCTATTATTCATTTCTTCAGTCTGAAATAGCCTTGGGAATAGGAACCAAAAATCTGTTATTAAATCTGGATTAATTGGTACTGCAAAATACACTCCTGTTTGTCACTGAATTTAAATCAAAGTGAAATAGTAAGAGATATGGACCAGGAGCAGTTCTTTTACATAGTCATGTCTATAAATTCTGTTTGCTTTTTGAGGAGGAACCATACACCTTAGTTTTTATATGATTGTGTTAAGCAGGAAACTTAGATATTTGCAAATAGGTAAATACCTGCATCTGGTAATCTTTTGAAGTGGAATGCTAAGATTCAAAAATTCACTTTATATTTCTCATTTTGCTGCCCCTCTACTGGCCCTTGGAATACATTCAGAGACCAAATGAAACCAGTGAGGAGGCAGAAGTTTAAAAACAGCCCTTTTTCATAGTTTTCTTATTAGTTACAGAAAAGAAATTATTCTGCACCCAACCCAGAATTCCTAGCTGAATAATTTGACAGTTTGGAAGAGATTTTGATTATAATTTCAACAAAGGGAGGAAACCATGCCATGTTTTTTATTTAAATCAAATAGACAATTCCAAAACATAATAGCCTTTGGGTCTTCCACTTGGCATTGAGTTTTTTTTTCTAAGGATTTTCTTAAATATTGATATGTTTTGCAAAAACAAATAAGTCGCAATCCATATTTTCTTCTACTTCCTTTACCATTTTTATACTAAGCTGTTTATTGTATTGATGACATTTACCATTAACGCTACATTCCCAGGGTTCAAGAACTGTTTTTTATGAGTTCCTATGTGAGAGAATTGGAGCAGATATGAAGCATCTCCAGAGTAGTCTGACAAGGTTTTTGTAACTTAGACATTATTCTTTTCTGGAGAATTTCGTGTCTCTGTGAATATCTACAAGGACAGCAAATGCTACTACATAGGGGTTTTCTGCACTTGTGTTATCCATTAGTCTTTTCCCAGAAGGAAATACATAGGCATACTCTCACAATAAAAGTCTGATTTTCTTTTATAGTCCAGGGAAGCACCATATTGAAATTAATAATCTCGAGCAAGAAATGGGGCTGTGCTGTCTTTTCAAGGCAAATTCACTCGTTTCATACATCAGATAAGCATGTAAATTTTCATGAATTATGTGCTAACCCAATGGAAAGAAGCAAAGCTCTGTTTGAGACCTTAGTCTTGTGGGGATTTGTGCTTCAATGGGACCACTTGCTCACAAAGCTGAGCATTTATGTCACACCAAGTTCCACCTGCTGATGCAGTAATATCCACCCACATAAGCCTTGCCAAACAGGTGGAGTGGTAAAAGAGATAAATGAACAAAGAGGTAGCTGATTCATGGAGCTTTGTTTCTCTTACAAATTGTTTTCAGTTTGTGGTTCTTTAACAGCTGAGGAGAAAGGATTTTTTTTGTCTATTTCTTTTTGTTTGATTCCTAATCTGAGAAGAAAGAATCTTGTTACTATTTCTCCCTTATTTTGACTGTTAATCTTTAATTCATTGTTATTTTTATTGCTTCTTTTAGGCCTTTTTCTATTTTACAGTTCTCTAAGCACTGTATAAAATGACACATGTTTTGTAGTTTGTGATTAATTTTTTAAGCAGAATTAGTGCAGCTCATTCAAAAAATACAATTCAAAAGGCATGTCTAAAGTTTTACAGTTCATCACAAGGAATTCAACAAGGCCCTAAGCAGAAATGTTACCATTATTTCTGGGCTTTGGTGAAAACAAGTGTCAAGTTATTTATGGTACTGAAGATGCTGAGCAATACAATTCCAGCTTTCCTGATTCAGTCAGAAAGCAAAAAACATCAAAAGTCTCACTTGCCCTGCCTTATTCCATGGTCCTTCCACTGGGATCAAGTGAGATTCATTGTTGTACTGTATTGTGGATGAATTGAGTAATCATGATCCACTGGCCAGGAATTGTATGTGAAAAGGAACATCTTCTCAGGCCATCAATATATCTCTCTACTTTGTTCTCATCTCTTTTAGAAGCAGAGTTTTGAGGAAGGCAACGGACTGGTTGCTTAGCAGGGCAGAGCCAGAAATTTCAGATGCAACAGGGAGGGTGAGAGGTAATGCAGATCATTGTTAGACACCAGTGAAAGAAGCGGCAGATCTAGACACATACTATTAGCTTTCTTTTTGTGTAAATAAAGAGGAAGCTTAACAGTTTTTTCCCAGCAGCTCACTCCCCTATTCAAGTCTATTACATTTAACAAAGCTTTGGGCTGTGGACAGGTGTGTTACTGAGATTTCAGAAGCAGTAGCAACTTCAAGTATAGCCAGCTTCAAATATAGGGCAAATGGTCTGCATGAAATGCAGGTGAACTGAAAACTGAGAATTACACTACAGTTTCACATGTGAATGTCGCACAAATTTTGAAGTTAAAGAAAAAACACATACTTTTTTAACATTTCTGCAGTTCTCAATCTATACTAAAGCCTGCTATAGCCTTGTAATGTCACATCTTTTAAACCAACAAATCTTTTTTATTGATTTATGCCATTACATTTGGAAAATTATTGAAAAAATACATTGAGGATGAATTCTCACAACTTTTCTTCGTTCTTAACATTGAAGAAATTCTGGGTTTTTACAGTATGTAAAATGAACATCTATATTGAAAGACACCAAAGTCCTACTATCCTGATTGTGTGTAATCTATCTAAGTCATGTAAACACATTTGGCATTCAATTTTATTATAACTTGAATTCTTGATTCAATTCATTTATATGTTATATACAATGTAATATATCACTACTTTTGTTTTGTTTCTTAACCACCAATCTGATAACCTTACATGGTCCCCTAACTCATGTGTGAGAAGGAATAATGAACAATTTTTTCCCTTCTTTCTTTGTTTCCGTTTTACAACTTATAATAATTTTTCATTTCAAGCATCTCTTATGTTAATTCATATGCATCTTATCACATATAGAAGTCATCATATACATCCAAATATCTTTTTCTCCTCTACTTAATATCTTCAGTTTTACGAAATTACTTTTGGGATAAGTTGCTTTGGATGAAAAATGGAATTGAAGGATGACACAGGAAAATCGAGTCACACGGCTATTTGTCTATTACTTAATGAGTAACTCTTCATTCTTACTTTTTTTTGGTGCTGCCAACAATTAAATATATGCTTTTATAGAACTATCTTGTATAACTCTAAGATCTTTCTCTGAATAGTATTAGCTAATTTTGACCCTGCCTATATTGCTAAATTGAGTAGAACAACATTCCTAGCTTCAAAGATAAATAATATAAAACCCAATACATTCACAACACTTAGAAACCACATTTTCTCCCCCTACTTTTTTTCTTTTTTTTTCTTTTTTTTTTCTTTTTTTTTCTTTTTTTTTTCTTTTTTTTTTCTTTAAAAGGTCCAAAACAAATTTTGTAAAGAAGCTAAAAGTCAGGGTTCTAGTACTTCATCTCATTACTCTTTTTTTTTTTTTTAACTATAGTAATATAGGTTTAACTGTACAAATGAAGTTTTAAAGTCCATCACTGTGGTAGGAACAGTTAAAAATGCTTTTCTCTACATATACATAATTTGAATTCTTGTAAATTTCTTCTCATCTGCTCTTATTAATATAGTTTATTTTAGTTTTTATTACTTTTGAAAATATAATATTAGAACTCACTTTTGTAACAGTAGAACTATCTTTGCTATTTACCCTATTTTTTTACTTAATTTTATAGGTATGATAGGACAATTTTCAGTACAGTTCATCACTAAAGCTTCTTTTTATCACTAACTTTGTTGATTATTTCCCTTTGTTTCCTGCAATAGAGTTACTAATCTGTGAGAAGGCAGTGCATTTTACATCTCATAGTTCTTAAAAGAGTTTAATTCCCTGAAGTGTCTTATGTGAATAACTTGGAAAGTCAAAAATTTTTGAAAATCCAAGTTCATTCTATCAATAATATCAGGTTTATCTGGATGCTTAGTGACTCCTTTAGAGAAGTCTGAAAGGATATTAAAACATAACTTCTTATGTAAAAATCAGTATTGATTCTTCCCATATCTTATGTTTCTCTGTTTATAAACAAATTCTGATTTGCATTATAACATAAACTAATTTTTCTTGTTTTCCCCACCAGTCTGTTTTTCACTTCCACACTGAAAGTTTTCCTCAAAATTATTTTCTTACTTACTTCCTGCCTATCATCTGAAAGTAAGGCCAATTTAGATGATAGTTAACATACCAGTTAAGAGTTTGGTAATTCCATATTTAATTTGATTCAGAACTTTTGTTTGAAATAACTTAGTTTTATGCCTTTTATTGATATGCTCTAAAAGTATACTGCTAACAAATCAGTGTGTGGTATTTGATTATACCCTGCCCTATAAAGAGAGAAATGTGGAATAAGAATCTCCCTAAACTTATTTGCTGTGGATGTTAATACAAATAATTAATCTAGCATTTCTATTATGTTTTATCTTTCCTTTAATGTTCTATTTTTGCAATGATATCTGTCAATCCTAACACCACTCTTCATAACCTTCTATTTCTGATGTGATGGAAGAAGTTTTTAATATTAGTTTCAATGCCTATATCGATCTGCTCATTAAATCTTTTTTTGTACAGCCTTATAGCTTTACAAATCTTTGGCGAGTTTTATCTTCCACTTATGAATGATAATTTTCTAGTTTTTCTAATCTCCTTTGTTAAGTATGTAACCACTTAAACCTACTTTTCTTTTCTTTTCTCCCTTCCCTTCCCTTCCTTCCTTTCTTTCTTTCTTTCTTTCTTTCTTTCTTTCTTTCTTTCTTTCTTTCTTTCTTTCTTTCTTTCTTTCTTTCTTTCTTTCTTTCTTTCTTTCTTTCTTTCTTTCTTTCTTTCTTTCTTTCTTTCTTTCTTTCTTTCTTTCTTTCTTTCTTTCTTTCTTTCTTTCTTTCTTTCTTTCTTTCTTTCTTTCTTTCTTTCTTTCTTTCTTTCTTTCTTTCTTTCTTTCTTTCTTTCTTTCTTTCTTTCTTTCTTTCTTTCTTTCTTTCTTTCTTTCTTTCTTTCTTTCTTTCTTTCTTTCTTTCTTTCTTTCTTTCTTTCTTTCTTTCTTTTTCTTTCTTTCTCTCTCTCTTTTTCTCTCTTTCTCTGTCACTTTCTATCTTTCTTTTTGTCTTTCTTTTTCATCCTTTCAAAGTCATGGGAACCCAATTACTTTAAAACTCTCTAGAGTGTCTCTTGCAATTGCTTTATTTTATAAACATACTCTATTGAGTTTCTATTGTTGTACTTCTCTGTGCTAATGGAGCAGCTTATGAAGAGGATTCCTTTACTAAGCTTAAGGATTTTCCGAAAAGAAATGCTTAAATGCTCAGCAAGCAAAAAAAAGTTTTTATGCTTCAAGAAAACTGTTGAAACATAAAGGAACATAAATAACAAACTGAACAAAGCATGTGTTCAATGAAAGAGCTTTTAAAAAGGGTCAGCAAATAATTTTGAACACCATTACTTTAAAATGCAGTGGAAACATGTAGTTAGAAATTAATAGCAGCAAACAGAAGTATCTTGGATTGCAGCAGATAGGAGTTTTCACTTGTTACAAACAACAATTAGCTATGCTTATGGCAAGTAGAAACATCGTGGCAACACCATTATACATCAAAACCATGAAATGCTGTTTTTGATATTTACATTTCAGTATTCACAATTCTTTATTATCTCTTTCAGATAGAGAAAACTCTTAGTTCCCATTCTTCTCTGAATTTAGGGACTTCAAGTTAAAACCCATTTTAACAAAATTTATCCACTAAAATTACAGCCTTACATTTGAGAAATGTGTCTACAACAAATGAGACGAACTTTGCACAGAGTCCTTACCTAACACAATCTTCCCTACTATAAGTCATGTAAGTTGATCTGATTTTCACTGGGTGGCTGCCCAAGGAAGGCTCCAAGTGTTTCTGGTAACATTGCAGGATTTTACAAGAACATTCATAGTCAAGGAGGATATGGAACACAGTGTGGCAGCAGAGATTTCTTCCTGACCTCTGGAAATCCCTTAATATGTTGTTTGATTAGTAAGTGACTAACCTTGCTTCTTACTGAAACTTCTTTCAGGTTTTCACTGAAATATCAATAAAGGAAAATAGTTTTTTTCTGTAATGTCAACAAAAACTGAAGTAGTGAATAACAGTTCAGTTGCCTCTCAGATGTGTCTGTAGACAAGTGACAACAGGACACAGGACAATTTTTTACTTATTATGCAGAGTAATTATTTTATTTTTTGAAAGCCTTAATTTTTTTCTTAGGAAGTTATTTTGCAGACAAAAATATAAAGTATGCTTATAATTAATGTATTTAAATATTTTCTTTCAATCAGTTCTAATATGAGATTTGCATTTATTTTCAAGTATCTGATAATGGTTTTTTTAATTCACAGTTCTGTAAGAGGCATAACACTTTCATTCCACCAAGGTCATGCCCTATTTCTTACTTAGATTCATGTTATATATCTGACCTTCACAATATAGAAACAACCACATGATAAAAAAACCCGAAAAACGGTGTGACATAAAGTGTATATGTTTCAAACTGATATCCAGAAACTTCAAAAACACAGTAAGAGATTAAATACATTATTAATCTTTTAGTAGATTTTATTAAAAGAAAAAAGGATAAAGCTTGTGCTTTACGTGGAAGAGTGAAAATATTTTCTACTGTGTTTCTTTTAGAAATATAAATATGAAATATGAAGGAGAAGATTACCAGGTCTGCTTCATGAGAGAAGAATATAATTCTCTGTTCTATTAAAATATTATTTTCCAAAAGAAAAATAAAGTATTCAACAAGAGTTGTAAATGCATGATGAAATTTTAATTCCTCTTTCTCCTTGTTAAGGTTATGTAGAAATATTGCAGTCATCTGAGAATTGTATTCCTGTGAAACATATCACTCATGTCAAAAAGATAAAACATGATAATGTGCACTTGGCATCTAGGCTAAATGTAAATTCTATTGAGAGCTTTTGTCTTCTTTCATCTCATTGAAATATTAAATATTCCTTGATAAATTTTACCTAGGAATAGACTTGAACTAGAAATTATATGCTGAAGTCCTGAATCATGGACATTAACCAAAAATCATGAAACTATTTTTTCATTGTCTCCTGACTTAATAATTTCAAAGATAAGCTTCTGCTTTACAGAGTCTCATTTTTTATGCTTTAGAAAATACTTTTTTTCTTTTTAGTACTTACACAGTAACTGTATTTGCCCCCCTGAATTTGAAACTGGGGATATCTGTTATTTTAATAAATTAGTATGGGGTTTGATTCTCCTTATACAGAAGTTGAACTATTGATATTATGAGAAGAAATTTGCTTGCAAATTTAGGCAAATTCAGAATACAGGTATTGGGCCTCAATGTAGTTTCTGTGACATTTCAGGGCAACTCTGTGTAAGCCCCTGGGGCCCCTTTCGATCACTGGAAAGATATATGGGCATAGAATATTCAAAGGTGTAAATCCTAGTGTGAAAGAAAAGTTTCTTTCAGGGAACACCCAACTTGTGGGTCCTTGTCTGAGTTGCTGTTTTTGTCTATTCACAATCTATAAGGCCATGGTCACTATGTTATGATACTTTCTTAAAGACATTATTCTCAGTAGAGATGCTCGAGCTCACATGAACAGTATTTAATGGAAAGTTTAGGGGTGAATCAGCCTTGGAATCAGGTAGCTTTTCAAGCCCTTCAGATCTTTCAGGGTTGCAAGTGTGGGTCAAAATGCCCCAAAGGGAAAAGTTGCGTAAGAATTCTGGCCTGAATGTGGGAAATATTTTTAGTACTGTTTCATGGTTGTAGGGATTTTAGGTTCTGTCCTTTTCCTTCTCAAATACAATAGACAGTTCCAAGTTTTTCATTTTCTAATTTTTTCATTCCATGAATTACAGAAAGTAAAGAAACTTTAATGTATAATGAGCATCAGGGAATTGATTTGAACAAAATTCCCATGAGGAAAGAACCTACATCAAGGTTGATGAGGTTGTTTATGCCAGAATTTGATAGGGGAGCCTAGAGCTCCCCAATCCAAAATCTCTAGGTGAAGAAGGAAGGTAAAAATAAATAAGTTTTAATTTAATTTTTATCTGTATTATATACATAGTTGTCCCATTTTGCCACATACAAAATATATTTATTGTATACTACATCTCCATAGTCATCACATTTCCTGTCTTGGACCAGCTTAGAAAAATCCATATAGAGAAATATTTTGCATTCAATGGACTTTGATGCACTCCAGGGTTGAATTCATAGTGTAATCTGTAAAATATATGTGGTTTCAAAGGGCTGATGTTTCAGGTCTCTGATGGCGCCATATGCTGTCTTTTGCCAGCTTTCAATTTGTGAAAGATCAGTAATATGAATTTTAAATATTTGGAATTTTGTAGGAGTTAGCTGAATAAGAATATTATAGAAGTATGATGCAAGTCAATGAAAGCTTCTGTAGCATTAGGAATGTGTCCAAAGCTGGTGTCTGTATTAATGGAACCTTATCTCCCTTCAGTTTCTGAGTCCAGCAGATGCTCCAGCAATGGGTAGACTTCAGGCAGGTTTGAGACTGCATTACCCCAAATTCCCTTGTGTTAGAGCCAACCTGGAGCCACAGTAGCTGTGAAAAGGCTCTGATTTGGATAGCAAGGCACAAAAAGTTATGTGACTTTACTTTGAGTTTACTGTGAGTTTACTTTCAGCCAATAATCAGTGACATTTTTCTTCCATTGGGAAACATTTAAATTATACTATACCAAACAATTTCTAAAGCCCTGCTGAATGACTCTTCTGCTTGTTTTGGTGTTGCGGTGAATGAGACCACCTCGGGAGCTGCAGGGGAACTGAGGGGTCTTGGGGCAGCAGAAACACAGTGGTGGGAAAGCTCTGAAGTTTGAAATTCCCTCTGGAGAATTGAATGGTCCCTCCCTAGACTTTGTAAATCTTCCTATGCTGATTAACCTGGTCCCTCACTCCACCCCTCCCTTCTCCCCACTGGTTGTTGTATCTCCCTGCCTTCTCTCCGCTCCTGTGCCCTCACACTATTGGCCCTGTATCTCTATATCAGTGGTCATTTAGGGTCATTCGTCCTCTTTTGCTGCTGGACACCTTCAGTAATAAAAGCATCTCCAGAATTCCACATGATTGAGCCCTCTAAATTCTTTGTCTCTGGTAAAACATATGAGCTATCTGAAGCTCCTGGGTGGGTGTGGGTGGGTGGGTGTGTGGGTGTGTGTGTGTGTGTGCCTTCCACTGGCACGGCTGAGAGAAGGGTCTGCCTGCACAGTACCAAGCTGTACTGGCTGAACTGATCTCTCAGAGCTATAGAGACACATTCGGTAAATGCAGAGGCCTAGTCCACTCCACCACACCCTCTGCTTGGTTTGGTGTTTTTTTTTACTTCTCCTAAATGTGTACACTGGCCTTTGGACATGCCATGTATTTAAGTAGGCACAGTGCTACATAATTTCTGCATTTCTCTGTTCATTGGTGAGCACAGACCATTACTTTCTTCTTGTTTATTTATTGCAGGTTATGAACCATGCTAGAAATTTGCATCTTGCTGCCTTCCTTTGTAAACATATTATAATCTTTTTTTCCCAGGAAAAAATAGCTGTAATTTTATCATGATGGTGTGGTTTTTTTTTTTTTTAATTTCTAATCTGTGATTTTCATAGTATTAGCTTTTAAATCAGTAACATGGAGAGATGCAGAATATGAGTTCAATATCCAACTTGCTTTTGCAAAAGATAGAAAAGAGGAGGCATTGACATTGTCATTTGGCATCAACATTCCTAACTTAAAATATACAGTATGGGAATATTAGCTATCTTGCTGTTGCTTTTGTGAAATTTTTGTAATTACAAGGGAAACATGATGCATTACTGGTATATTTTAAAACACTTTTGCTAATTACATATTTATACACAGTGATATCTGTATCCCCTAGGCTTTAATTAGTTTCTTTGCTATTACTTGCAAGTTTTTAATAAGATACTGAACTTGCTGAAACTCCTACTAGATATGATTTTGTAAGTAAATGTTTGACCTTTTTTCTCCCCAGAAAAGTAAGAATAAGCATAAGTAGATAAGTATCTCACTTTCTTGACTTAGTTGTTTATTTTGCAAAAGGAGAGTTTGGAGGTGATTTCCAATGGGTCCAATAATATTTTGTGATGAGTCCAAGAGGCTTGTGACAGTCCCACTGAATTGATAGTATGCAATTGTTTTTCTCTAGTGCAGATTTGCATTTTCATAGGATAAATCCATCAATGTGATGGTATTCCTCTTGTCACATTTGGTTAAAACTGAGAAATCAGTGAGAAGACTATGCATTGCTGTGTTCTTGCCAGGGGAAAAGTTTAAAAGCTAATTGTTTTCATATTCTCTTCCGCAGTCATATCTGTGCTCTTCATCTCATTTTTATCTCAAATCACAAAAGATGTTATTTTAAATTCAGTATGTTACGAGAGGAAAAAAGAAAACAGAAAGAGAAAGAAGGAAAAGAAAAAGAGAAGGAAAAGGAAAAGGGAAAAAAAAGGCAAAAAGAAAAAAAGGAAAGAGAAAGAAGAAGGGAAAAGGAAAGAAAAAGAGACGTTACATATTATGGTGTTGTAAGGCATTTTATTAATTTCTGCTCTTCCTCCCACCTCCATCAATCTTTTCTGTTTCAGAGTCACAATTTGCTGTCCCTTAACTGTCAACAAAATATTAATATTATATATAATTTATATTTATAAATATTATATGCGCAAAACCCAATTTTTTAAAAGAAAAGTTTACTATAAATTAAATTACTGGAAATATTTCAATGATTTGGTTATGAGTATGTAAAAATATATAAACTAAAAGTGCTTAAACTGACTTGATAAAGGAGCACTGCAATTGTCTTTTCTAGGCAAGATCTTCTGATCTTCTCAGTTTGTTTCCATTGTTATCTCACCCATTTTCCCCCCTCCTCTCTCCATCGAGTAATTTATCCCTTTCTTAAATGTTTTTTTTCTGCCTGAGGCACCACCATCTTGTCTCCTGTGTTCAGTCGTGTTCTGTGATGTGTCCATTGCTGAGCTAGCTGGAACTGACTGTGCCTGGCTAAGGGCAGCTCCTGGCATCCTGTCGCAGAAGCCACCCTTGCTACCACACCTGGTCAGGTCCATCCACCACAGGCACCCATAATAAGTTCGTTATTAAACATTTATGTTCAGTAATTCTTTCAGGAAATGTTCTGCACCAACACTTTTAATTTTTAGCAGACTACCAAGAAGAAAGACGCAAAGGTGTAGGTGTATGAATCTTTAAATATCGAAAATGTGTAGGAATATATCATTACACTTGTTTCACCTGTAAAGTAAGATTGATCCAATATGAGAAATTAAATTTTCAGGCATCTAATTTGAACAACTTGAGCTCCATTGGATCCCAAGAGAGCCATTTGAGCATATCTATTGACCTCAGCAGTCCGAGAATTCTACAAAAAAATAGTTACCTTAACGTGTGACTACTGTTAAGATAAATAAATTTCTCCATTCTTCCTTTATGTTAAAATATCTTCTGCAAATTATGCCCTCATTACAGAGCTCTTTTTATTCTCTATTCTCCAAGAATAAGTATCTGAGAGACTGTATGTATTATTTTGTGGGTTTTGATCACTGCTGACAATTAATAGCAGCAGGAATTTATGGGCAGAAACATTCAATAATTTTGCAATAAATTCATTACTGACTATACTGCCACACACACAAACACGCACACCCCTGATTGCAAATTATATATTTGAATGTACTCCTGAGTGCATCATTTATAGTTATGCTTCATTAAGGGGTCTCTTTTCAAAATTTAATCTTTATGATTTTTTTTTCTGGGATTCACAGCTGCCACTGAAGCCACCAGAATTAAATTGCCTTTTTTTTTTTTTTCTGATATAAATCTCTGGTAAATTTTACGGTTCTTATTTTTTTTTTCCTTTTTGTTCTCCCAGTAGCTTTAAGGTGGCAAATAACTAAAGCTCTTGGCTAATTTCATTTCAAAGCAGCATACTCTTTCTCTGTTTCATTACTAATTCTTCCGGGTATACATTTCTTATCTTTTATTCATCGCAAATAACTTTCTCACATTTCCAACTTTGTAATTGGTCTCCAAGTAATATATGCAGGTAGATTTGAAAATTAGTACTGAAACACAAGAAAGCAATGTATTTAAAAACTATTGAAAATCTGGCTCCTTCATTCTCAATGTTTCATCTCCTTCTCTGAAAATTATTAATTATTTTGGACACGACATGTCCAAAATAGATTAAATTAAAACTCAGCATTCAACTCAGCCAAGGGAGACATATCTTGTTAAACAATATTTCTCGAAAAATACTTAATTTTAAAGAAAATAATTATTTTTGCATATAAAGCCAAATGTCTGAATCAAGCCTCATTCATATTCTGTTTTCCTGTAAAGGAAACTTCATCAATTTTTCAGTTTTGGCAATAACACAAAGAGACAAATGGTTCTGATAGTTCTTAAGTGTACCTTGGGAGTAATGTGTAGTTTATTTCCATTCATTTTGAAGTACATAACTAGTTATTGTCAGAACAATTGATCGAGATTCTGCTTCAATTTCTATATGGATCTTTTTTTTTATCTGTACTCTTTACAGAGTCAAAATCAAACTTCGGATGCATTAGCTGAGATGTTCAGTTTTATTCAGACTTCTCAGAGGTGGTAGGGGGAAGTTATAATTCATTGTAAATGAAGCACAAGTAGAATGCTATTAATTTATTGTAATTTTAGCAATATTAGAGTTATATAGGTTGGCTAGTTGTGTAAGCTCCTTCCATAGTCAGAAGGGAGAGACAGGTACCTCTAAAGG
The DNA here is from genome assembly GCA_013397955.1 of Grantiella picta. Classification (NCBI taxonomy): domain Eukaryota; kingdom Metazoa; phylum Chordata; class Aves; order Passeriformes; family Meliphagidae; genus Grantiella; species Grantiella picta. The sequence goes on along the minus strand of VZRM01000197.1, from coordinate 670,576 downwards.
CTTATATAATTCATTTTAGCCAATCACCTGAAATACCTGGTGTAAAAATCTGTTTGTGATCACTCGCTTTTCAGATACACCTAGATTTATAAATTATTCTCAAACATCTAATGGAATCTGCCAAAGAGAAATTATCAGGAAGCTGGTCACGTTGGGTTTATTGCTATCATTGTATTTAAAAACGTTTTTGTAAAAGCAATAAAATTAACTTTTCCTTTTTTTCCTTTTTGCCTGAAAGAACATGATTCTTAATTAAATGTTAAATAAGTTATGGATTTCCTCAACTCTCTGGAAACAACAAAAAGAAAAAAAAAGGAAAAGAAACAGAAAAAGAGAAACTAAACAGGCCAAAGCTTTTTTCCTTACAAATAGGCATTCCTTCAGTAAATCAGAGGACAGATGTTAAGAAGTAACAACCTGTGTTTCTTCATTTCATCATCCAAAACATTATATACAGTTTGCCATATCTGGAGAGTATTTATCAACATTTCTTTCAGAGATCACAAGGAGTAGAAATTCCCTAAACAAATTATTGATTTATTTGCTAGTGTTCACACTTAGATTTTTTCATACCCCAGTGCCTATCATAAATTTTGGCATCTCCAACACAAGAATATTTTAATGAACCAATTTATGCAAGTGGTTTTAAATAAGTACTGAACTATGAACTTAATACATAGTGTAGCTCTTCACGTAATGGCTTCTGGGAATGTCATTAGTTTCCCCTGATGCAACTGGGTTTTATTTATAGTCAAATGACTAGAATTACATTTTTTTCAGTAAGTGAACTAGACACATTCACCTCATTCTCCTCCTTAAAGTAACTTGTCATTTTTCCATATTTGATACCTTTAATTCTCTAAGACCAGTAAAACTATTTACTTTAAATATCTACTCTACATATTCAAGTCAAAAGCCTTCCTTTCTTTGTAGCTGAAAGAAATATTTCCAGTTTGTTTAGCTTTTTTACCTTGACAGGAATATACTGAACATCTTACCAGGTTTATTTTCATTAGCATTTGACATTGTTGAATTAATGTAGTAAAAAAAAACAGAACTCAACCTACACATGAAGAGATGATAAAAAAGTGAATGAAAGCAACTGATTTATTCTCTTGTCAATGTTATGCAGTGAAAATATGAAGCAGCAGACACAGACCACTATGTCAGTTGTCATATATGTTTTCTTGCAGGCAACAGAAAATTTTTAAATCAAAAGCTCCCCCCTCATTGACTTAAAAAGTCTTAAGTCTGGGTAAGGATTTTGACCAGCTTGTTTGTTTGTTTTTTAACCTGTTTCACACCATGCAAACCCAAGACCTAACATTTTACACGTTGTCTGTTGCAGTCTTTTCCATCAGTGTGGTGGGTTAACATTGATTGGCTGCCAGATCCTCACATCCAGTTGCTGGCTTACTCCTCCTTCTCAACAGTATGAGAGAAGTCGATGAAAAAGTTCATGGGGTGGAATAAGGGTAGAAATGTCACTTACCAATTTCCATCACAGGCAAGGCAGACTCGAAAAAAACAAAAAACATTCATTGCCAAATAACATGGAGTTGGGTGGTGAGAAACAAAGACAAAACACCACAACACCTTCCTGCCCCCCTCACCCTTTTGTCACGGATGGAACTTCACTCAGGCATTCCCAAGTCCTTAGTCTCCTTCCCCTGCTTCCCCTGCCTCACAAGTAGCACATGGAAGATGAGAGATGTTGAATTATGATCAGTTTGTAACACTTCCTTTCTGCCATTCCTTCCTCCTCACACTTTTCCATTGCTCTAGTGTGGGTCCTTCCCACAGAAGTCCCGGAGTCCTTCAGGATAAGCCTGCTCCATTGATGCATGGCTTACAGTTACTGTCAGAAATTTGCTCCAGAGTGGGCCCTTCAAAAACTGCACTGGGGTTATTTCTTTTACTGTGGTCCTCTCCATACATTGCAGGGAAATACCATCTCCACTTTGGTCCTCTCCATGAGCTGCTGGGGAATATCTACGCTTCTTGGAGCCCTCCTCCCCCTCCTTCTTCTCTTACCTTGGTGTTCATAGGGCTGTTTCTCTGACTGCTGGGCAGCATTCTTCCTTTTCTTTGTTACATTATAATAGAAATGGGATGCTCAGTTGTGCCATGCAGTGGACGCATTGGAGCCCTCTGGAACCACCTGTGTCAGCACTGGGCAGCTCCTGGCCCCTTCTCAAAAAACCCGTACCTGCAGCTCTGCCCAATTACCAAAACCTTCCAATGTATTGTAAACCAAACACATCGCAATATTGACAAATAATTTTATATCACACAAGGAAATGCTCTCTATATAATTGCAAACCTCTTTTGGAACAGCGCTCAGTGCTACCAAATAGTGTGTTTGGAAAAGCTAATCTCAGCTTTTGATGTTGACCATGCTCCACAGGGCCTTACCCCAGACCCATGGCCACTAAAGACCACAGAAGAGAAACAGAAGACAACCCAGCATGCTGGTCCTATAAAACCTCTGAAAGAATCTGTGCAATTCTAGTGAAGAGAAAGGAAACCAAGTGATACAGGTGCAGGTGGTGCACACATTTCAAGTATGTACAGAAGAAACATAAGCTTTGAACTGATGAAATTAGAAGGTTAAGAATAACTTGAAATAATAAGGCTAAATAAATACTGTTTCATTAGACATAAAAACTGATTTTTTAAACACATCTGATGGATTCAGACATATTTATGAAGAGAACATTATACATTATGTTACATCATTAAAAATTTCCTGGTGAAAGCATGCAGAGATGTCATTTAATAAATTAATGTGAAAAATATGCAGCTTCTAATTAATGTTACTGCTTAGATAGCTAGTAAATAAGATCATAGAAATAATCAAAATTTTTATGCATCATTTTATTCTCCTATCTACTGTGATACAGTAGTAGTATACTCTCTTCGCCTGCATCTGTCACAGGTCACAGATTCCTAGTCTTTACAGCACTACAATTTCCTTTATAAATGTAAAATTTTTATTTGAGCATAAGTAGTAACTCCCTGATGTTTAACCTTTAATTCTTTTCTCTTTTCATTCCAGTCACCTAGCAAATACAGTAGGCATTGTTTTTCCACAGCTGAGTAAAGCATACTTTCTGACATACCAAACTGTTTTTTCAAGTTTGTACATTACTGGTCTGAATCTAATAACCATGCAACACAATGATTCATTGCTCTTCCTTAAATATTGGGTCTGGCAGCCTTATTTGCTGGAAAACATAATTTCTCAAGAAACAAAACATGACACAAGTGTTTGCAGTCTGCAACCCAAATTTCATCACTGTTAAGTAAATACTTTGCCTTATAGAGAAGAAAATAATTGTAATTGGTATTCTTTCTGAGGTAGCAAATAATGTAATTTCATTAACTGAGTAAGAATAGGATAAACTGCAAGATCCTGTTCCAATATATTTTGTTCTAACAGATTTTTTATGTGAGTTACTAATTTTGTCCAATAAAGGACTGAACTAAGTGTCCAGAATACTGTTCCAAATTTAAAAGTATTGTCAAATCTGTCTTATATATTACAACAAGAATTAATCCTCATACAATTGGCCGATACATTCAAGCATCCTAATATTCAATAAAATGCCAAATAAAATTAATAGATGGTAAGGCATTATTATTATTATTATTATTATATAATTTTATTATCATCATTATCTTTGTCATTATACGAAGATTGAATACATATAGATCATGTATCTAAAATAAGGAATTTTTGTAGGTTTTAAGATTTTCCTGCTTACTAGATGGACAATTTAACTTTGTTAGAATATTTTTATGCTTAGACTATAACTATGATTTTCCATATATCACAAAAAAAAAAAAAGAAAAGAGTATGTTGCAGTGCGTGTCTGCAAGTTTTAGTGATCATTGGTCCTGCTCTCTCCCCTGCCCCCTTTCCCTATATGGGTTATGTTCTAGAAGTTCCTCCTTTGTTCTCCTTAGCTCTGTATGTTATTGGTTCTTTGAATTTGTACCCTCCCTTATTACAAGTCTATTGGTTTGTACTCCTTTCCTTCTTCCCTCTGGCCTTCCCTGGTTGGCTCTTCAGAGCTAACCACTCCCCTTTTCCCTTTCCTTTTATTCCCCTGCAACCCTGTGTTCGGGGTTTGCAGCCTCTGTATTTCCTGCCCCCTTTTCCATCCCTCACCTCCCGTCCCTCTTTGCCGTCCCTGGACCTTCACCCGTGAACCTAATAAATTCCCTGGAAACCACAGGCTGCGTCCGCACATTTCTTCATCCCACCTCATTTCCTGCTGAGCTTCTGTCCCCCAAACTCCACGCTGCTCCAGCGTGCTCCCCAGCCCGGCACAGCCCAGAGCGTGTCATGGCACAGCTGACTGCCTTTCCGTGTGGCGTTGGGGCTTTCGGCTGCTTTTCAGGGACACAACACCACATGAGTATGCTGAAAAAACAAATAAGCATCAAATCACAGAATTGTGAAATCTAGTCTACCTTCCCCTGAAATGGTCGGGGAAATCTTCAGCTAGACCAGGTTGCTCAAAACCCCATCCAACCTGACCTTGAAAACTTCCAGTGAAGGGACATTCACAATTTCTCTGGGCAAACCTGTTCCAGTGGTTCACCACCCTCATGGTAAAATATTTCTTTCTTATAGCTAGTCTCAATCAACCCTCTTTGAGTTTCAATCCATTGCCCCTTTTCCTATCACTCTAAGTCCCACTAAAAATCTATCCCCATCATTCTCATAAGCCCACTTTAGGCACTGGAAGGCTGCTCTGAGATCTCCCCCTGGAGCCTTCTGTTCTCCCACCTAAATAACCCCAATTCTCTCCACCTTTCTTCACAGGAGGATGGCTAGAGGATGGGCTGGCGCACTGTGTATAGAAAAGGAGTCTGACAGATGGAAACTACCAAAGTCAAGGTCTCTACATGTCTTGAATTTACACTCCAATTGTTAATACAAGCTGAAGGCTGTACCAGTGCATCTGTTTTCTTCTCATTCTCAGATGGATCAATAGATAGAAAGGCAGATAACAGACAAGACATCTATTTTATGTGCAATTCTGATCTCCATTTTGCTGTCATTTATGTCTTAAACACTGTAAAACTGAGTAATAATTTCTTAGCCCTGATTTGTTTGAAGAAAAAGCTTGAAAGCAAACCCTACTTGTTAGAAAAGCAAAGACTTGAGGAGTATCAGAAAATAATTTTACCATCTTTACAGAATAAGATGTATCATTTTCAATAGCATATATGCTGTCATACAAATGTTTGAGAAGTGTAAACTTTCCTACAGTGATCAGTGAGAGAGAAATACCTTCCATTAAAAAGATACTGCCATTCCAGAACATTGTTGATCATCTTTGTCAGATGCAAGATATTCAGTCAAAATGTTGCTATTTCTACTGAAATTTTTTCAAAGTTCTTGATGCTTTTATTCATGTGTCTGCTTAAATTGTCTCCAGTCTCTAGTCAAGGGATGATCTGTTAGTGGATAGCAGTGGAAAAGGACGTGCAAACTCTAGCTATAATTGTTTTTTGTTTTTTTTTAACTTGGATCAGTTTGGCATGCACAACTGTTATGTCCTTTGGAAGAACTGGAAGCATTGGTACATCTAACTTACCCTTTTATAATGGAGAACATTATTGTGCTTGCTAAGACAAAATTTGTATCCTGAAACAAGGGAGAGCTGACAAAATGTCAGCAAAATTAGGCAATGATAAAATTATAAAAGAAAGATAATTACATCTGGCAACACATGAAAGGAAATACAGAATTACAAAATAAATCAGGATAAGAGGAGAAACTGGAGTTCATCTAAGACTGTAGGAAAAGTGTTTAGTGCTAACTAAATGTTAATGAATTTAATGAAACTGGAAAATAAATGACAGATTTAATTAATTAATGAATGAATTAACAAGGGTGCTTAAAAAAAAAAAAGAGATTTATTTATCTGCATTTATTTAGAGAGAATATTTTACAAAAGAATTTGGATAAATATGAAAAGAATAAGTGGAAAATTGTTCTATGTGATTGTCTTAGGTTCAGAAAACCTAAAATTAAAGGATAAAAATATGAAGAAATTCCTTCTTGTAAGATAGTTATCATAAAGAAGAAAAGAGTAGTCAATCTTTCTCATCCACTGGAAAGCAACAATAAAATACCTTAATATGCAACGCAGAATATCAATGTGTTAGGACTCTGTTTTCCTCACTTTCACAACCACATAGGTAATTAAAATATTGAGATAAGCTAAAGACTAAAAACTTACATAAGTTTATTTAAGAAGTTAATGCTTCCTATAATGCTATGGCACTCAGAAACAAATTATATGGATTAGGGTAAAGAAATTCAATATTGGCTGTTTATAAATGCACTTTTTGTTAGATACATTTCCCTGAATTTTCCCTGAATTACCTGTCTAGCAGGTAATACTTTAAGAGAATTACATAGAATTTTGTAAGACTAGTGAAAAAAAAAAAAAAAGGAAAAAGAATCCATGTTTAAATGGGCTAAATTAACTTCTGAGCCTTCCATTACCTAAAGATTACTGTGTCCTTTGTGGTTTTTTTCTCTTTTTTTGTCTCTGTTTCTTTTAATGGTATTACTGGTTTCTGTGCAGATTACTAGTATGGAACAAATGGAAGACAAAATCATTCTAAAATTTTTGTTGTTCCGTTTTTCCATAAATACTTCCATCTTTTTTACTACTGTACTGTAAACTCTGTGATTTGAAAATAAATATAGAATTTAATATTTCTCATTATTTTCGGTAAATTTGAATCACCTGGAGTGTATCGACAGTGTGACAGAGTTTAAATGACCTGCCCACATCCTCTAGAGCTGTCAGATTGGTGGTTTTCACAAATGTAAAATTTCATCAAAGGGGAAAAAGCAAGAAAGTAAGAAAAAGGGCAAGAATTTCTTTTATGTTCTGGAAAATACTGCTGAACAAACAAAACATAACAAATATTGAAAAAAATCAATGGGTATATATTTTATTGCAAATATTGTTTGGTTATGGGGTTTTTTTGGAGGTTTTTTTAACTTTGGCTATAAAATCTGCAGGCATAATCATTCACAAATCTTCTTCACAAACAGAAGAAAATTATCTGGTATTGCTTTTACATGCATGAAATTCTAGTTAGGAAACAATGTGAGACATATTGAAAAGAAATAAAATTAATTAATTGAACCATAAATATATGCATGTATATAGACTTTTTGTCACTTGAGGAAAGACCTATGTGAATGTGATAAAGTTCAGGGGTTTTTTTTTTAAAGTCTCACAGATGACATCTATATGTCAATGATCCATGAGTAACTAAGCCAGACTGTTATCATTCATGCTGAAAAGACCTACTCAGTAAGTAACCTGTTGCTGTTTACCTGGTAACGCAGGTTGCTTGCCTATCAAGTAAGTAGTTTGATATATCAAAAACCAGGTTGAGTTAACAGTCTTTTTGTATTATTTCTCTAAATTTTGATTACCTATAAAAGGAACACAGATATTTTAAAACCAATGTGCAGTATTCTTGCAGGAATGCTATCCTCTTTCTGCAGTTTTAATTGCTGAGAAGCTCTATTCTGTATAAATAATTTAAACACCTAAAGAAAGTGGACTGAAAGATTTAAGGCAACTGGATTTAAATTTATAATGCCATCAACTCAAACTCAATTGTCACTTAAACAAAGAGACGGGAAAGATTCAGATGTAGAATAAGCTTCTTGCTCTTATAGTAGTAAGGCTCTTCCATCAAATACAGAGACATATGCAGACAACGAGTGTATCAGTGCCTCAGCCAGTGCCTGTGTCTTATAACTACATGTTCCAGACTGCACTCATGAGTGCTCTTGTTCTTTTTCCATTGAGTTTTCAATCTCTGTTTGTATTCAGTAATACAGACTAAACATGAAACACTGCCAGCATGGACTTTGTTAAGAACAAAAATAAAAGGTTTTGAATTCAATCTGACAGGAGTAAATTGAATTCAGTTTTCCAGAATTCAACCCTGGATCAGGGTTTTAATTATGGTATTATTAAACACATTAGCTGTTTTCCTTTGTGAGCAAGTCCAGAGAGTTCATTGTGTATATCCAAAAGTCTTGGTAAAACCTTTGATTCAAAAAATAGTTTTAGGTTTTGAGTCACTGCTTCAGAGACTTTAATCTTCCAAGGCTGCATAATAAAGCTGATGGATTTCAGCCATTCCTTTTCCAAAGGAGAACAATGTATCAAAACATAAAATACCTTGTATGGTTAAAAGCAGAAGAATGGTGAGGGGATAGGCAATGGACATCAGTACAGTGATAACTCAGACATAACTTCAAACCCTTAATGCTTTGTTAAGATTAATATTCTACCTTGTTGAATATTGCTGTTTATGTTGTCATTGGCTGTTTAATACAGACTCCAGAAACTCATTAAATTCACCATTAAGTACACAGCTTTTATTTTTAGTTAAAGCATCTATCTCAGTCAAAAATTAACTGTGAATTTAAACTTCAAATAATGGAGAAACTAGCATTCTAGTCTCATGGTTTTGCTTTTATTTCATGAGGTTTAAGTATGTATGGCAAGCAGTGAACTAGTCTTATAGAAGGGTAAGACACAATTTCCAACAAAGCATTGGACATACTAATTTGCAGTGAGCAAATCTACTTGAATCCTTACTTGCTCACACATACTTGTCATTCTTGTAAATCAAGTGAGTGTGTGGCAGTTTTTTGGTTGGGGGGGAGTTGTTACTTAAATGAACATTTCAACTATGTGAGATTTGGGTTTAGTTTTTCAATAAAAATAAGAAAACAAAAGTTTCTAAGGTCACAAGCCAGAATTATGACTTTTAAAAGTGATGTTTAAGACATTTAAGCAATCAATAAAATTTTGTAAAGCATTCTGGGATCATCTATTTCTCCAGATTCTGTTCTAAAAATTGTATGATCTTATTAATCTGTCCTTGATGAAGTTTTAATATTGCAGAGGATACACAGCAAATAATTATACTTCATTACATCTGATCCTTTGGTTGAGTATTACCAAAAGTGTACACAAGATTTATCTTGAACAAACCTACTGTAATGACAGATATCTGTTCTTAATAATAAAACAACATTTTCACATACATTTATAAACCTGCTCCAATTCAACCAAGGTAAATGAAAATCAGAGTTTTCATTCCCTGTAAAATGTTTGGGTATTTTTGTTCCAAACATGATGAAAATTTGATGGGTATATGTTTTCCTATTTTTGTACAGCACAAATTGCCTCGTCCAGAGCATACAGTATATCAAGAAAGTTTTCCCAATTAATTTAGTATTTCAAGTGTTTTTAATTAGTCTGTATCCATTTCCTCTTAAGTCAGTACAAATCTAAGCTGTATTTTTGCATTCAGAAATGTTAGTTCTAATCTGATATCCCATTCTCTTTGAGCAGAAGACTTGCTGTTCAAACACCTGTTGCTGATATACACTGCATATAAACTGCAAGAGTGGGAAAATAGTCCTGTAGCACTCTTAGATCTTGGAGGCAAATAAAACATGATTTCCATAGATATACATTAAAAAGAGAGGAGGAACAGGACAGATAGATAAGGAAGTTATTCTCTCGTTCAAATTGTTTGAAGCATATTTGGTCAGCTGGGAAAAGCTTAAATATTTCATTGCAGGTTAAATTATTGCCAAATTGAATATTTCTTTTATTTGAGTAATTTGTAAATTTTTAACAAAATAAAACCAAACTCAAGAAACCCTAGAAGCTACACTTTCAGTTGAAAGGTTGCTCTGGTGGCTCTAAATTAGATTGCCACCTGAGTTTGGATGTGGTTTTAAGTTGTATAAACCTTTCAAAGGTTGCAAATTCTGCCATTATATACGTATTTTTCACCACTGAAGCAGAAAAGAAATTGAAGGTTCATACAATCAAAAAAATATAGAAAAGGAATTCTTCCACTGGCCTGTTGTTCATTCTGCAACAGAAATGCAAGCATACATAAGGCAGAATAGAAAAAAAGCAGAAAAGTTCTTAATGTAGTCCATAATTCATTGCCACAATCAAAAGACTTCTTTCTTTCATAAGCAATTGCTAGCCCTTTACACAGTAGACTACTATTTTATGGAGGCAATTATAGAGGCACAGAGAAATACTAAGACTGAAAAGTAAATATGCACACATAAACCCTAAAATACATCTAATTACCAAAAATGACAGGTAAGAAATTTGAGGTGTCATTACTCTTCGTTATATAGAAAGTTATTAAATCTTAAATTTACAAAGTTGGGGTTTTTTTGGATAAATTAATTGCTCACTACATTAATAGAATGACTTTTGATTTCCTGAACAGGGAATTCAGAAAAGAGCTTTTATGCTAAATACTTGTATATTTTCAGCCTAAATAGCTCTGGTATGCAAATGTAATTCTAAAAATTGCAAAACAGCTACCTGCACCACCCTCCTGCATCTTTATTAGTGGAACTGTAAAGCAACATACCATAGTAAAATTATATTTGTATAGTACAATCCTAAGGTTCTATTTGCAATTTAAATTACCTTAACTGGAATGTTAAAATTGCTTGAACTTTGTTCCTCTTTGATACAATAGTGAATAAAGATTCATCTATGCTAGATGCTTTATGTTGACACTTTAACTTCTAGTTCAAAGGAAAAAGGCTGAAATACTTTTTTGGAAAAGTATTTAAATAGGGCCTGCCAACTTATTTCTTGACATCAACATACAATTGTATTTTGTTAGTCAATCTACCTCAAGAAATCCCAGTGGCAGATACAAGGAACTGCCCTGAGTATCCCCCAAGATTCTGCACCTTCTGCCTGTCTCCTCAGTGAAGATGAAGTCTGTTGCAGGCAGGCTGGGCCGATGACCCTCTCTGGTCATGGAGCCCGCAGTTCCAGGTTTGTGGACCTTAGATCCCTGAATCAAGAGGCGCTGAGTTCTGCGCAGTGACACAGCAGGAGGAGCTAGTCGCAGCAAGGAAGAGATGCAGGCTCTTGAGGTGGGATTGAAGGAGTTTATTGAAGGAGATAGGCAGGGAGAAAGATGGTGCTCAAGAGCCCCGAGGAGCTCTGTGCCTCCGGTTATAAGGGACGGGTAAGGGGAGGAGTTTGTACTTCTAGACCAATGGGTTTACAGTTTGGGGAGATAGACATATACCTTAATCACATTACAACAGAGGAGGAACAGACAACTTAATGAACCAATCAGGTAGTACTGGACAGTTAAAGAAAGACGAAGCTTCTAGAACAACTTCTATATATGGAAAGGAGGGGGGTGGAGTCACTTCATTGGGATCTGCTCCCGAGGCTTTACCATTTCAAACAGCAGGGGGGTTTCCTGGGATATACCATGACTATTTGTCTTCCCAGGGTTCTGGCTGATCCTCTGCCCCTGAGGGAACATCCCAGGAGGGTAGCTCCACGAGAGCCACCTCCACAGAAGTCTACACTATACAAAGTGATAAAGCCATTTTCAAACCAGTACCAAACAGGGGTTTAGCTTTATCAGAAAAAAAATCTGGGTGCATCTAATGTGAACATACAGAAATAAAATTGTTATATTTTCTGAAAGTTACATTTTCTATTAGCAGTTTATTTTCTTTAGGCATGCCTTTAGATAGGAATGAACTGTGTGACAATAAAGAACGGTAATAAAAACATGGGGGTCTTTGGGGGTTTTTTAAATTCACTACTGAATTTACTGGTATGTCTTTCATGAATTTTCATTTTCTATTGCATTTTAGTAGGAATTCCAGAAATATATCTCGGAAAATATTTAGAATAAAATTCTGACCAGTGTAAGGCTGGAAGTTCAGTACTAAAAAGCAAACAAACTTTTGGTTTAATTTGGGGAAAATAGACCTCTGATTTGAATGTTTCTGCTCTTGCTTTTTATTGATTCAACTTTAATTACATTTGAGCTACTGATATCCGACTCAGATATCACCTTCGGTATATTCATATACTGAGAGATAAGTGCATCCATCTTGCTTGGAAGCATAGAAGCTTGAAAGTAATTAGTAGCACCACTCAAACATGACCAAAAAACAAAAATAAAAATGTGTTGCTTTGTAATATGTTGATCTTTTTAGATCTCTACTTAGATTCTTGGGCTGCTTTTGTGTTATCAGGCTGCCATGGCAAACAGCCTAAATTCCAGTAAAGTACTGGCTAAAAAACCTGAACACAGTGTAAACACATAGAGAAGTTAATGTAAGAATAACATTTAGGTTAAATTTACAAAAGCCAGGAGAAACACGGGAAGAAATTATTTCAGTAGGAATGGAAATGTTGAAGTACCTGTAGGCTAAGACATGCCTTCTATTGACTGTAATGACAATAGGCTCCAGTGGGATGATTTCAGTGTTCTTTTTTCATACATCTAGATTCATACCTGCATTCATACTGTAGAAAATGAAATATCATGCTTCTTGTCAGTGAAAGCTAGAATAGATATCTGCTAAAACTTTATGCAAAGAAATTTAAAATCTACTCTGACCCAGTGGCCAAGGAATACAGAACAATTTTTCTTATGCAACAGTACTCTCTGATTTGCATCTGCAGGTAATAGTGCTTAGAGACTGGGACAGCACCTGGGAAATTCTTGTGGGGAAAAAAGGTTCTTTGGACATGTTACTTTTCTATGAAAATTGTCAGTGAACTGCTTCACAAGGGCCTAGGAAGCTCAGGTCAGGTTTACAGCCCCTAATTCCTTCCTTCACACAAGGAAAGTTCTTTAATATTTCATAGGACCATATTTGTTCAGCTGGGGCTGTGTAAAGATTTTGCCAAAACATTGCCCTCAATTTCATCTTTTTAATTACCTAGAGTAGATTTTTGTCACTAAAATTTTGATGGCATTCTCATCTCATCAATCTGCTGGGTTTGATTTCACTAGACACACAAATAACTTAGTTTCCTAGATAATAATATTTTGTGTAAGCAATGAAAATAAATTCAAACATTAAATATTGCAATCTGGACTGGAATTAGACACCTCCCAACCTTGAGATATTTTTCCTCTCTGCCGTATTTCCAGGTAAACAAAATTTCTATCTTTCAGGTTGTCAAATGCATAATTGAATCAAAAGTAAACAAATCAGACATACATATTGGAAATTTATCTTGTCCTTTGAAATCCTCTCCTCTCCTCTCCTCTCTTCTCCTCTCCTCTCCTCTCCTC